>JAODAL010048940.1:0-28572 GCA_025379985.1 Phyllomedusa bahiana | reverse complement strand
ACTTTTGCTCCGGGTGACAATGTGTGGCTTTTCCCCAAAAATTCGTTCGGCTCAAGATACCGAGCTATAAACTGGGTCCATGGTTCCGGGGGCTGTTTGAGGTGTTGAGTCGTTTTAAATGCTGTGGCCTATAAACCCCGGGTTTCCCCACCCTCCATGCGGATCCAAACTCTTTTCATGTCTCCATACTAAAACCCGTCGTGCTAAACCGCTTCTCCCGGAGGATTACCCCCCCCCCCCTCTTCTCTGAAGCGGTAACCTCCAATGTTTTTTGCAGAAAAGGGGACATCCGGGGCCATAAAAATCCATCAGAGGGAGAGTCATTTTCTGGTCGATTGGGAGGGATTCGGGCCTGAGGAGAGATCTTGGGAGCCGGAGGAGAACATCTTGGACCGTGGCCTGTTGGTAAGATTTCTCCGGTCTAGGAGGAGGGGGAGGCCTAAGGGTGGGGTACTGTCACCAGTGGTCCCGCGGCCCCCAGGTCGGGCTGTGGGCTCACCAGGACTTCTGCCTCCTCTCCGGCTGCGAGGAAGAGCGGCGCCGCGGTCTGAGTGCCGGGCCGCAGGCGCACTCGGTCCCCTGTGCGGGCAGACTTACCAGCCCGCGCTCCTGCTTCCGTGCGGCTTCCCTGCTCCTTAGGGCGCGCGCCAGCTTCCTCTGATTTAAAGGGCCAGCGTGCCCACTATAGGTTGTTGGCCGTTCGCTGACCCTATTTAAAGGTTGTACTTCTGGCACGTCCCCGCCAGATCTTTAGTGCCTTCTAGCCTATTGAGAAAGCGTTCTTAGTGTCTCCGTCTTTACTGTGTACCGTACCTCCTTGCCTACGCCTCTTGACTACGAACCTTTGTCGCCTGCCCTGACCTTATTGCCTGTACCCGACTACACCTCATCTGACGATTCTGTACCTCACTACTCCTTGGCTGCCGCCGCAAGCAAGTCTCGCCAGTGGAAGCGACCTGGTAGTTTCACGCCGCAGCAAGTCTATCCCGCTTTGCGGTGGGCTCTGGTGAATACCGGGTTCTACTTAGACTCCGCTCCCTGGTGTGGCTTACGCCATCGCTTGCGCCGGTCCAGTGGATCCACTACCGACCGTCGTGACACTTTCTTTCCTTTTTACAGAGAATATGAATGATAACACAAAAACTTTTTTTCCACTCATGGTTAGTGGTTGTGTGAAGCCATTTATTGTCAAACTTCTGTGTTTTCTCTTTTTAAATCATAATGACAATCAAAAACACTAAAGGTAACATCCTCACCTGTGACCTGTTTACTTGTAGTCAGCGAGTGTGCATAAAAGTTGGGTGAGTTTTTGGGATCCAGACAGACTCTTGCATCTTTCATTCAGCCCCTGGATTGTGAGTCATGGGGAAAGCAAAACAATTGTTAACTGATCTATGGGAAAAGTAGTTGAACTGTGTAAAACAGGAAAGGGATACAAAAAGATATCCAAGGAATTGATAATGTCAGTCAACATTGTTCAAACTGTGATGAACAAATGGAAAATCTGCTCTGTAATAACCAAACCACAGTCAGGTAGACCAACAAAAATTTCGGCCACAACTACCAGGAAAATTGTTCGGGATGCAAAGAAAAACACACAAATAACATCAGCTGAAATACAGGACTCTGAAGACTAGCGGTGTGGCTGTCTCGAGATGCACAATAAGAAGGCACTTGAAGAGAAATGGACTGCATGGTTGAATCGCCAAAAGAAAGCCATTACTGCACAAATGCCACAATGTATCTTGCCTACAATACGCCAAACAGCACAGAGACAAGCCTCAAAACTTCTGGAACAAGGTAATTTGGAGTGATGAGACCAAAATCGAACTTTTGTACCACAACCATAAACGTTACATTTGGATTGGTTTTTAAAAAAGCCTATGATCAAAAGAACACCGTTCCTACTGTAAAGCACAGAGGTGGATAGCTGATATTTTGGGGATGTGTGAGCTACAAAGGCACAGGAAACTTGGTCAAAGTTGAAGGAAATATGAATGCAGCACATTATCAGCAAATACTGGAGGCAAATTTGCACTCATCAGCCCAGAAGCTGCGCATGGAACGTACTTGGATGTTCCAATATGACAATGATCCAAAACATAAGGCCAAGTCCACCTGTCATTGGCTACAGCAGAACAAAGTGAAGGTTCTGGAGAGGCCATCTCAGTCACCTGACCTCAAAATCATTGAACCACTCCGGGGAGATCTCAAGTGCGCAGGTCATGCAAGACAGCCCAGGAATTTGCAGGAACTGCAGCTTTACCATCTGAGAAACTAAAGAGCCTCATCCACAACTACCACAAAAGACTTCAAGCTGTCATTGATGTTAAAGGGGCAATACACGATATAAGAACTGGGGTATGTGAACTATTGATCAGGGTCATTTGGATGTTTTTGGTTATCATTATGATTTAAAAAGAGAAAACACAGTAGTTTTGTGTAATCATTCATACTTTCTGAAAAAAGGCCAAGAAAGCAAAAATTCTGCCGGGGTATGTAAACTTTTGAGCACAACTGTATACACAACACATTACTTTATATAAATACATCTGTATAGACCCCATTAATGGAGCTGTTGTGCTGGTGCTGGTCTGCTGGAGGGGGAGAGGTATGATTGTTAGGTGGGGCATGGTAAGAGGCATGTCCTGGTGTGATGTCACGTGTTCAGGCGTGGTTAGAGGCATGTCCTGGTGTGATGTCACGTGTTCAGGCATGGTTAGAGGCATGTCCTGGCGTGATATCATGTGTTTGGGTGTGGTTGGAGGCATGGCCTGATGTGTCCCTCTTTGCAATCTCTAAGGAAGTATGAACATAATTTACAATACCTGACTAATAAATAAGCTGAATTACATGATTGCAGGCAAGCTGAAAGAGTGCATCTAGACAAGAGATATCATATATCATATATAATATATATATATATATATATTATTTTATATAATATATATATTATAATTATATATATATATATATATATATATATATACACATGGTACTATAATAAAAGCATAAACCAGAAAAGCATGCTATAAAACATTGAAACGGTCCAACACAAATTTTGGCAGAGATTGTGGGAAAATCGGGCAACCAATCAGCAGCCTGCCTGACAGCAGAAAAAAGGAAGTTTATGATTCATTGCATCCAAAATGCAACACTGTGGGCATTACTCACCTAAGCTTCATTTATAAAATGGAGCTCTTCATTCAGCCAGAAAACAATTGAAGAAGTACTGTCTGACCTACTAAATATAATTTATATATTATATTTATGATGATTTAGAACTAACACTAACAGGATATAATGTGTTAAGATTTTTGAGATTGCATTCAAACTTAAAACAACTCACGTTTAATTTTACAATATACTGTAGTAGTATTATTATTATTTTTTTTCTCATTTCCTTTATTTAGGCTTTTTATTCCATGCATTGCTAGGTGCTCTTGAACATTTCTAGATATCACTATACATACATTTTGAGTGAATTGGTTTTTTTTTACTCAAACTGTAAGGGAATTATAATGAAAAATCTAACACAAGTATGAAAGGAACTTTTGAAGACAGGCTATTGTAGGTGACACAAAGAAAACCACAAAGCCAGCTTTCTTGCTGAGAAAGCTGTTTAAAGTTGAAGACGGATACATGATAGACTCTAGTGCTGAGATTACCTAAAATAGCATCTGTTAATACATATGGAAAAGAGATTCTCAAGAACCTCTTGCCTAAATAAAATGTTCATTTAAAAAGAATAAGAACCTTTTGCCTCTAATTATAATGACAGAGTTCTGGTAGTACGACCATGTCTTCTGTCTACTGCTAAAGTACCATAGTACTAATACCTAGTAATGTCACCTGTGGCTATTGGAGACTGCATTAAGGGTAGGAGTCTGGGGGTCCCCTGCAGTGAACTCCAGATCCTTGTATATCAATTAAACAATGAAAAGAGGGGCTACATAGTATATTCTTCTCAGTGAAGCCAAACACCACAGCCAGGGAAACCTGCTGCCATGCAGGCATTGTGACAAATACACAAATGACAAATTTACCTTTAGATGTGGAAAAATGGTTAAAGCTTACAATGCTTTATTAGTGTTGCATGAATCTGTCCCTGTTTGGTCACTGGTCTGTTAGAGAGGCATTGGTAATGGAAGGGTTTAAACGGCAGAAGGCTACAGAGCACTAAAGGGTTAAAATTTGTAAGTAAGAAACATAAACAAGTTCCTGTTCTGCTAAGACAAAACCGGAAGTGACATCATCCTGACCACTGCTGCTAGAGCAGAGAGAAGTGGTTGGTAAACTAGGGAAACTTGTGTACTTAAAGGGGTTGTCTCACTACAAAGATTAGTTTTCAACATGTAGGGAACACTAAATGAAGACGTTTTCCAAATATATTGCTTTGTTCATTTTTTTTTTGTTGAGGAGCTACAAATGATTTTATCACCTTCTGAGGGTTTTTGGTTTCTCTAGTGACCAACCTTTTTGTTTGTTCTCCTCTGCTGTTTGTCTTATCAGATAGCAGGGAGTGATGTCATCACACATGTCATGGCACAGAACTGCCAGCAGCCTGAGAGCTTGTGTGTTACCTGATCTTTCAGACAAAAGACACTAATTACTACTCTTTACTTTGGCTCTCAAGATTTTCTGGACCTCAGACAACTAGATTGTTTATCTAATTAGTAGAAGTCTAAATACATGGAACTCATATGCTAATTACAGACAGCTTGACCAGGAAGTGACAGGATGCATGAATGATATAATGCTGCTTTGCTCTATGAAGCAGTGAGATGAGACAATCCATATAAGCAGTAGATAAGAAATGCTATAGCTCTGAAAGAAAGCAAAATCATAACTACAATGTATTTGGTAATAATCTTCATTTACCTTTGCCAAGAGCTAAAGCTAATCAGAGTAGTGAAATTACCCTTTTAAACATTGATAGCATTCCCTCAGGATAGACCAACATTTTTTCATATGTGGAGGTCCTAAACTTGGAACCCATTTTCCCATCATATATGCCACTACTTATAGATAAAATGAGTGTTGGCCTGAGTGTATGGGTCTCATGAACACCTGATTAAGATTAAAGATGACCAAAAATAATTAGTAAAGCAAGTCATATTTTGATAGATACCGCTTTAAAGCATAGTACACTGTTGACCCTGCTTACAATACTCCTAGAAATATCATCTTTGGTATGATAGGAACCAGTTTGTGATATTTTACTTATTAAGCATCATCTAACAGTTTTACTATACTCTTAAAAAATAAGACCCCTAAAAATAAGTCTTCGCTTGTCCTTAGGAGCAAAAATTAATATAAGACAATATCTTATTTTCGGGGAAACAGGGTATCAGTGCTTTCAGTGTGCTACTTCTTTCAAACTTTAGAACATGATTCATGAGACCTGTATATTTTCACTTTGGCATTGGGTTCAACATTACTAAGAATAGGATTACTATTTGTAACCATTCCTGGGACTATTTCCTACTTAACCATCTGGCGGTCTTTTCTAGGCCGGTTCATTGACATAAGACTACTTTGGGGATAGTCATAAACCTTCTCTTGTTTGTCAACTCTCTTTTTACATAAAGGAGTTGTCCACTTTCTCTAAAAATTAATAAGCTCCGATAAATAAAACTTATGTAATAAATTAGGCAATATAAAAAAAACAGTAGTGGAGCTACCAATTAACAAAAAAAAACTACCTATTGGACAGTAAACAACCACTGCAATGTAGGTTAAAATGTATTTTTATTATTACTCTATATTTAAAATTATATAAAAATTTCAATGCACCAAATAGACAGGCACCCCGAAATTTTTTACCTTATTGAAATTAAATGATCCCCAATATAATAAAAATATATTTAAAAAAACATAATAGGTAAGTGCTAAAGTAAGTAATAACACTCTAATACTGTTGACAGTAAATATAAATACTTAAACTGCACCTTACCTTGTGACACCAAGTATTCATATTAATTTTCAACATAATTGCTTATTAGATTATTATCACCTACCTTAGATAGATAGAGATATAGACATATATATACATATATATCTATATCTATCTATCTATCTATCTATCTTTATAATATATATATATATATATATAATATATATAATATATATATATATATATATATATGTATGTGTGTATATAATTTCACAGTAGAACAACATGGCACATGACCGCTGCAGCCATAATGTCTCACTTGGAAGAAGAAAAACTAAAGAGAAAATCGGGCAGAGCCATTACTGGAACAGAGGTGAGGAGAAAGGTGAGTATGTTTTTTGTTTTGTTTTTTAAATTGGACACAGACAGCTTACTCTTTATTTTTTAAATATACTGGACAACCCTTATAAAAGAGCATTTTCCCCCCAAAACACAATAATATCATCTGTAAATATAAGGCTGATTTTTCCTTTTCTCTCAGGCTATAAATAGTTCTGCTATTATAGATCCTACAAGGTTTGTTACCTTGCTTTCTTAGACTAGGTTTACATTTGGGCCTAAAGCATGTAGGCCCAAATGTAGCATGTAAAGCCATTCTTGGCATCAAAGCAAATTAAACCTCAATGGCACCCCAACAGACCCCAATATACGTCAGTGGGGTCCATCAGCTGCCATTTGATGGGCCCAGAAAAGCCTTATGGCTGGTTTAGATAGGAAGAGTCTAAGACCACTTAACAGTAACAAAATAGAGACAGGCAATACTGCAGAACTAGGCTAATCTTTTAGTCCTTATTATAGCTGTATACACAGTAGGCAGTTACATTTGTTTTACTTTTGCCTTCCTAAAAACAGATGCAGTTGTAAAATGGCTTTGATTCAAGGCCTTATATAACTTTAGACAACATGTACAACGGCTAAAAATCCTGACATCAAGTCAGTCAGAAGTGTCTTAAGTGCATAAATGGAAAAACATGCTTCTAAAGTCGTCTAAACAGAAACAGTAGCTGTGTGCCTGAAGAAAGATTTTTAACCTAATATTCCATTTTAGACCTTTGCTTTTATTTCATGATGGTAGAACTCTACTTTCGATAAAATCTTATCAACAGTTTAGAACTGTTGGCAAAACATTTTATTGATTACAAATATTGTTATGCCATGTCTAAAGCGGTTTTATGTTATTAGGATTGTGGGCCACGTGTATGAAAACTGTCTCGGTCTAAAATTCACTGTGTTGCCCATAGTAACCAATCAGAGCGCCCCTTTCATTTTTCCAGAGCACTATATGAAATGAGAGGGGCGCTCTGATTGGTTGCTATGGGCAACACAGTGAATTTAGACCTACCATATATACTCGAGTATAAGCAGAGTTTTTCAGCACAAAAAATGTGCTGAAAAATACCCCCCTCGGCTTATACTCGATTTACTGTCGGCGCTTGGGCGCTGCGATGGCCCGTGCACCGACAGGGACGCTTCAGTTATATGCGACTCCTCAGGGACCGCATATAACTGAAGGCCAAGTCAGCTGACAGCGTGCGGGCGCTGTCAGCGATCTCTTCCCCTGTATGCGACTCCTCCGGAGCGCATGCAAGAGAAGAGATACCACTGCGGATGCAGAGAGCAAGCGCTCCTTGCTCCGCAGTGGACTCCGGGTGGCAGCAGACTCGCGGCTGTCCGGAGTTTCCGGCACAGGCAGCGTGCGCGGCCTGATGACATCACCCTGTCTGTGCCCCAAGACTGAGGAGAGCGCGCGGGAGGCTGGACAGCGAGGAGGCGGAGCAAAGAGGGAGACGGAGCAGCAGGGATCAAGGTAAGTGGGTGTTTTTTTTGTTTTAAAATCCTACCTACACCTGCTTATAGCCTGCCTATACCTGCCTAGGGGACCTATACCCTGCCTATACCTGCCTAGTACTGCCTATAGCCTGCCTGGTACTGCCTATAGCCTGCCTATACCTGCCTAGTACTGCCTATAGCCTGCCTAGGGGACCTTTACCTACCTAGTACTGCCTATAGCCTGCCTAGGGGACCTTTACCTACCTAGTACTGCCTATACCCTGCCTAACCTGCCTAAGGGGACCTATACCTGCATATAGCCTGCCTAGGGGGACCTATTCCTGCCTATAACCAGCCTATAATGACCTATATCTGCCTATCGCCTGCCTATGAGGACCTATACCTGCCTATGGGGGCAATTACCTGCCTATAGCCTGCCTAGGGGGACATATAGCTGCCTATACCAGCCTATGGGGGACATTAAACTGCCTATATATGCCTATAACTGCCTATGGGGGACATATAGCTGCCTATACCAGCCTATATCTGCCTATTGGGGGACATTATACTGCCTATACCAGCCTATATCTGCCTATGGGGGACATTAAACTGCCTATACCTGCCTATGGGGGACATTTAACTGCCTATACCTGCCTATATCTGGCTATGGGGGACATTAAACTGCCTATACCAGCCTATATCTGCCTATGGGGGACATTAAACTGCCTATACCTGCCTATGGGGGACATTACACTGCCTATACCTGCCTATGGGGGTCATTAAACTGCCTATGTTACTTTATTGGTATCTATTTTTATTTTTAAAATTCACCAGTAGCCGCTGCGTTTTCCACCCTAGGCTTATACTCGAGTCAATAAGCTTTCCCGGTTTTTGTGGAAAAAGTAGGTGCCTCGGCTTATACTCGGGTCGGCTTATACTCGAGAATATACGGTAGACAGTTTTCATATCTGTGGCCCAGTGTGTTTTTGCCACACTTGGAGCCTGTGACCTACAAAGCCTATAGACCACCATGTTGATAGGAACAATGGGCCACATGTATCAAACTGTTTCAGTCTAAAACTCACTCTTTTGCCCATAATAACCTATGGGCAAAAAAGTGAGTTTTAGACCTAAACAGGTTCATACAGGTGGCTCAATGTTTTCGGAGACCAACTTGGTGTATACCTTCTTCATTGGGTGAATGCTGTTGGCCAAGAGCCCATTTAACGTTACATGGGGTGTTGTAGCTGATTGACACATCGAAAACTGGAGGGAGTGGGGGAGGCCTATAAAAAGTGTTGTTTTAACAGGTTTTAGGGAGAAGGCTAAGCTGAGAGTCTGTGAGCCTGCAGAAGTAAGAGACAGCACTGAAGAAGCAGAGGCGCAACAATAACTGCTCTACAGTGACTGTGTCTAGAACTACTGAAAGTTTGATTCTGGAAGATTTAGCCAGATGGAAGTATACACCCATTTAGCCAAGTGCCACATAAGCAATTGCCTACAATCACTTGAGTGTTTGAGCCAGGTCATCTTTGGTGAGGAAAAGAAAAGACCCAGGGGAAGCCTGATTACTGGCTCCAAAGAGAAAATAGATAGTGTGATGCGGTTCTCGTTTCCTGCAGAATATATGTTGTGCTTGCTACTGCTGGGTACAGGTGCAAATCGCTGGTAAGAACCATAGCTTGTTACTTGCATGAAAATACTACGTAGTAAACACCATAAAAGTTGGTTCCTGATCATGGAAAAAGCATAAGATGAGAACTATAAAATCGCAGCTGCTGGGCATACAGCAATTTTAGAGGCAGTTTGCCTTAGGGTATGTCCCCACGGCCGTTTTTTCAGCCAGTTTTGCAGACGGTTTTCGGTTTTGAAAGCTGTCTGTAAACCGGCTGTCAAACTTTATCATGGACCTTAATGGAAAATCCGTGCAGTGAGGACCAGATTTTCCGCTGGATGGTTTTTTAGCCCGTCAGCGGTCCAAAAAACATTGAACATGTTCATTCTTCTGCCCGGTTTTTCGGGTGGAACATGAACATGTCAATGCAAAGGTGGGGGGTCTTTTCTCCGGAAACAGCGGAGAAAAGCCGTCTCCCTGCGGCCGTGTACACGGCCCCAAAACAGAGCAAATGACGGTCGGATAATCCGACCGGTATTTGCTCTGTGCCGTGGAGACATGCCCTTAAAGAGGAATACATAGTAGATCCCATTGTCGCCTCCCCAAATACTGATATTATACTGAGATATCTGAAGGCAAAGCATTGTATATAGAGACTGCTGAAAACGTTCCTTTTGGGTATGTCCAAATGGCTGAATACTGGCATATAGCGGCCTGTACAGTGCGCGCCGCTATACGCTGGGTGTTTTAGAAGTACGTACTTCTAAAGCGCTCTGTGCTGGCCCCCATTCACTTTTGTGAATGACAGGTAATGAGAGCTATGAATTACCATATTTGCAGGTCATACTTCGGACACACTGCAGCACAATTGTGCCCCAAAGTACGGCCCGCAAATACGCCACGTGAACATGCCCTTTCTGTAAAATAAGTAATAAAAAGCATGTTCTGGTTTGTGAGACTAAATCAGGTCTGCAGTATGTTTTTTTAAAGCAGTGTAGCTTGTTATGTGGCCATAACAAGACTTGGAAGCAGTAAAGATCTAAAATGAAATACATTAATATGCAACAAACATTAAGGGTGCTGGTGTAAGGCCCAGGACAGTTTCTAGACTCATTTGCTGTCAAGGCAGGGAGAAATTTCTTTCCGCTCCCTCCTTCCCAGTGGTCAGTTAAGGGGATGCTCAGATGTCAGATCTTTCCAACATGGAAAATGTGAGACAGAGTCAGCATCTAGAATCTACACAGAAAGCTTTGTAAATGTATTGGTGGATTTGACTGTTTTTCTTCACACTGATTAGCCCTGTTTCAATGGAGCTAATCAGCATCGGAAAATTCTGTGTCCTCTTCACTGAAATTTAAATCAATGGGACAAGGACTGCAATTAGATTTAGACATGGAATCTGAAGCAGATTCCACATTGACTTGTATGTCTAAATCAGACGTGTGATCATTAATCTCTGCTGGGCAGCGAGCATGGGCTCCTATCCTATCCTTACAATCGGTCACAAAATTCTCGCATACAGGGGGCATGTGGACTTCGGGGAAATCATCCTTAACGAAGACTATCAGTAGGCAGGTCTTGTGATATTCCCCATTCCCAACCAGGGTGGTTTACTTTGGTGGGCTCAGTGCAGAGGTTTTATGAGTGCCCACACCCTTTTACTTCCACCCCCCGAAACATTGTTCGTTATGTCAACACAATGAATTCAATATTATAAAAACAATACTATCTATTAAGGGACAATTTGTAGGCATATTAATGGGAAAATGCTGTCTCTCAGGCGACGTCTTGTCTGACTTAACTCTCTTATCCATCCGGTCCAGACAACCATGATTACTTCTTTTCCAGCATTCTCTCACATATTTCTCATCTTCAATAAAAACTCCCTATCCTACTGCTCCCATGAGTGCTGTCCCTGTCGCTACCCCATATCTGTACCTGCTGTAGATAAAATAATAGTGCCACATAGGGTCCCCAAAAATAAGGCCAAACAGATAACTACTGAAACTGTGCCAAAAATTTCAATAATAGAGCCTAAATTTTGCCCCTTGTACATGTCACATAAAGCCTGCTATTCTAGACCCCTCTTCACTCAAAGACCACTGCTCTGGTTGCCTCCTCATATATAAACTGATGCTGTAGTGCCCTCAGCACATAAAGACTGACCTCTGTACTCTGACCTCATTCTCACATATAGACTGGTGCTATGGCCCCCTTCTCTGGCACCTATAGACTGATGCGGTAGGCCCTTCTCTGTCACATACAGACCACCCCTGTAGTCTCTCTTTCACATATAGACCACGGTTGTAGCTCCCTTGTCTGTCACCTATAGACCACTGCTGTAGCCCCCTCCGCTGCCACATACAAACCACTGTTGTGGCATCCTTCTCTGTCATATGTAGGCTATCCAGTCCCCTCCTGTGCCACATATAGACCATTAGTGTAGCCCCCTCTGTCACGTGTAGACTAGTTCTGTGGCCTCCACACCCCCCCCCCCCAATCACAGATAGACCACTGCTGTAGCCTATTCTGTCAGGCTAGGACTAGACTACAGGTAAACCCCGGGGCATGGTGGGCCCCTAAGAATAGCAGCCCTGGGGCTGCTTTTCAGGGAGAAAGGGAGATAAAGAGAGGCATGTGCAGTATGTGCAGTCATGCACAGTAGCTGTAGCATGGGAATCAAGAATTATCGCCACTGGTTGTCCCCCAAGTGTCAACTCCAAGTCCATAATATTGAAAAATACAGCATCCAAACTCCCTTGTGTAATTACTAATATTTGACTTTTATTAACTTCTCCACGACCGCCAACATGGCAGTGCAGGTTATTAATATGCCGTCACATTTTTAGACGTTGCTGCAGACAGAGGAGTTTTGCGTCTCCCAGCACCGCAGCTGCACTAGGATCGGAGCTATAGTTAATTGCTCTGTTCCTAGCAGTCTCTGTAAATGCCAGGGAGTGAAGGAACCTCCGATCCCTGGCATTTAACCCTTTAATTGGCACAGTCAGTGACCGTTGCATAATCAAAGGACATTCCCTGCTCCATCTGGTCATTGAGTGCCCGATGGAGTCTGGGAATATTTGTACAGTAAGCCCTGGGGACCTAGAGTAGCCCTATGGCTGTCTGTATAGTAAGCCTGCTCTCAGGGCACACTGTGTGCTACCCTGACTGTAGCCTGTGTCAAAGTGTTAAATAGTTATCCCTCAATGGGATTAAAGAGTAAAAAAAACATTAAAAAGTGTGGAAAAAAATATAAAAAATAATAAAATAAAAATAAATATTTAGTAAAAAAATTATTGTGTACACATTACAAAAAATTAGACATATTAAGTATCTTCACAACATCATAAACTGTAGGCTTAATCTAACAAGTTATTTAATGTGAATGGTGTAAAAAAAACAAATTTAGTAAAACACTTTTTTTATGTTCACGCTGCAAAACAAATGTATAAAAAATCAGCAGTAATTTATTTGTAAACTTAAGCTATGCTCCCTAAAAATACAACTTCTCCCACATAACACAAGTCCTCATACAACTGCATCACTTGAAAGATAAAAAAGGTACTACTGTTGAAATGCAAGAAGGCAAAAACTACACAATGTAGCTTGTTGTTGAGCCTATTCAGGCCTGGTGCTTAAGGAGTTAAAATCATTTTAAAGCCTAGCATATGTGACATGTTGAGGTAAAACAACGCTTTTCCATTTTAGTTAGACACCTTATTCATAGCATCAGTCAGTGAAGACGTCACCTGTGAGCTCTTCCTTTGACTCTCTCTGATCAGTATTCTGCTAGTTTGTCCAGTCTCCAGTGCAGTGATACTGGTATTCCCGTACTTTTTTGTTTTATTTAGCAATGGTATGAAAGTGTTTAACAGTCACTGATGGAGTTACTTACTTACAATACAGTGGTGTTAACCAGTCTTGAGATGGAGGTTTCATTCAGTTGCTTCATGGTGGGATTATTTCATTACAGTATGCTAGTGTTTTCTAGTCACGGTATGGTATTATTATCTAGTCAGTATGACAATAGACAAAAATCAATAGGTTTACTACAAATTGCTGTGGTGTCATGGCAAAAGAAACATATTTTTTGTGTTTCACTTAAACTTGAGATATAACAGTGAAAAATGTCTGTAAATCATGTACAATTTGTGCTGAAAAACACAAATAGAAGGCCATACTTACAGCTCAATGGCTGGATAATAGACTAAACCTAGTAGGAGGCAATGTAAGCCCCAGTGCTACCTGGGAGAAATATAACAGTTGCAGATAACTAGTGCACATCAGTATGCAAAAAGGCAACAATATCATACAAAGGGAGACTACACAAATGCAAAAATACTGATAAGACAAAACTCACATGCCTTCTATGCATGTGGGTGGAGGTGGTTTCTAGTGTTATAATTGCATATACAGTCATATGAAAAAGTTTGGGCACCCCTATTAATCTTAATAATTTTTTGTTCTAAATATTTGGGTGTTTGCAACAGCCATTTCAATTTGATATATCTAATAACTGATGGACACAGTAATATTTCCGGATTTAAATGAGGTTTATTGTACTAACACAAAATGTGCAATATGCATTAAACCAATTTTGACTGGTGCAAAAATTTGGGTACCCTTATCATTTTATTGATTTGAATACTCCTAACTACTTTTTACTGACTTTCTGAAGCACAACATTGGTTTTGTAACCTCACTGAGCTTTGAACTTCATAGCCAGGTGTATCCAATGATGAGAAAAGGTATTTAAGGTGGCCAATTGCAAGTTGTTCTCCTATTTGAATCTCCTGTGAAGAGTGGCATCATGGGCTCCTCAAATAACTCTCAAATGATCTGAAAACAAAGATTGTTCCACATAGTTGTTCAGGGGAAGGATACAAAAAGTTGTCTCAGAGATTTAACCTGTCAGTTTCTACTGTGAGTAACATAATACGGAAATGGAAGACCACAGGGACAGTTCTTGTTAAGCCCAGAAGTGGCAGGCCAAGAAAAATATCAGAAAGGCAGAGAAGAAGAATGGTGAGAACAGTCAAGGACAATCCACAGACCACCTCCAAAGAGCTGCAGCATCATCTTGCTGCAGATGGTGTCACTGTGCATCGGTCAACAATACAGCACACTTTGCACAAGGAGAAGCTGTATGGGAGAGTGATGCGAAAGAAGCCGTTTCTGAAAGCACACCACAAACAGAGTCGCCTGAGGTATGCAAAAGCACATTTGGACAAGCCAGCTTCATTTTGGAAGAAAGTCCTGTGGACTGATGAAACAAAGATTGAGTTGTTTCGTCATATAAAAAAGGTGTTATGCATGGCGTCCCAAAAACACAGCATTCCAAGAAAAACACTTGCTACCCACTGTAAAATTTGGTGGAGGTTCCATCATGCTTTGGGGCTGTGTGGCCAATGCCGGCACCGGGAATCTTGTTAAAGTTGAGGGTCGCATGGATTCAACTCAGTATCAGCAGATTCTTCAGAATAATGTACAAGAATCAGTGATGAATTTGAAGTTACGCCGGGGATGGATATTTCAGCAAGACAATGATCCCAAACACAGCTCCAAATCTACTCAGGCATTCATGCAGAGGAACAATTACAATGTTCTGGAATGGCCATCCCAGTCCCCAGACCTCAATATCATTGAACAGCTGTGGGATACTTTGAAGCGGGCTGTCCATGCTCGGCGACCATCAAACTTAACTGAACTTGAATTGTTTTGTAAAGAGGAATGGTCAAAAATACCTTCATCCAGGATCCAGGAACTGATTAAAAGCTACCGGAAGCGACTAGAGGCTGTTATTTTTGTAAAAGGAGGATCTACTAAATATTAATGTCACTTTTCTGTTGGGGTGCCCATACTTTTGCACCGTCACATTTTGGTTTAATGCATATTGCACATTTTGTGTTAGTACAATAAACCTCATTTCAATCCGGAAATATTACTGTGTCCATCAGTTATTAGATATATCAAATTGAAATGGCTGTTGCAAACACCCAAATATTTAGAACAAAAAATAATTAAGATTAATAGGGGTGCCCAAACTTTTTCATATGACTGTAGGTAATGCAATAAAAAGGGTGCCACTTATACAATTACATGTGGTGTACCATACTGGCTTACAACCGATGATGCCTCTACTATTCAATTGGGCAGACTGCCCAGCACATTTCAGGTGTCCAACACAAAATACGGATACCCTCTCCTCCCCCAGTATTTAGGGCAAAAAATGACACTGGAAAAATATCAGATATGAGGTACTAGCTGATACAGTGGCACTATAGTCACAAGCTTGCAAACCACGTCAAGGTTCCTTGTTTTCTTTTGAGTCTATTGTCCAGGCATTGAGATGTAAGCATGGCATTGCGTTTTTGCTTTTGAGTAAATAATGTCCCATTTTTCTTTGATTTTTCTGTAAACTGTTAGTGTAGGGACTCACAAGATATGAAGAACCTTGACAAGGTTTGTGAGCTTGTGAATATAGTGACCACTATATTGACTAATTCCTCATATTTGATATTTTTCCAGTGTGTAATTCTTTGTCCTAAATACTGGGGAGCAAAAAATTACAACTGGAAAAATATCAAATATGAGGCATTAGTTGATACAGTGAATACTTGGGAGCAGAGGGTGTCAGCATTTTATGTAGAAAACCTGAAATGTGTTGGGCAGCCTGCCCAATCGAATCATAGGCATCATAGGTTGCAAGCCAGCAAGGTGTACCACACACAGTAATAAGCAGAGAAAATCCTGACCAAGCTCCTTAAGATACAGTTGACATACTGCTTACTCTGCCCATGAACAGTGATTAACTGTCAATCACTCTATCTGAGCAGGGTCAGCAGTTCTTTCAGTTTCACTTTTTAGATTTTCTCAGATTTTTACTCAGAAATTAAACAACTAATTACAGTATATAAACTCAGCTTCTCTCCGTCTATTATATCCTTCTCTCAGATAAGGTGGCATAAACATCCTGACAAATCCCATTTAAATTCTGTGCCTCTGAAGGTCACTTAGGTCAATATTGATGACAATCCAAGTCATCAACATATTTAATAATAATCTAAACACATGAGCAAACTTTATCCTCAGTTTTCAAGAACTCTTTACATGGAATCCACATGAACAGAAAAGAGTGCAGAAATTATATTTTTGCTCCCATGATTTTATCATACCTCTTCAACTTAATCCTAAGTATTGTTTCCAATATTGTCTTGAGGTGATCTTTTTTTTTTAAAACTTGTTTTTATTTGAAAACATTTTTCAATATACAACAACAGAAAAACTGGGTGCAAAATTACATACCACATAAACAATCATATAACAGTTCACAGTCTATCATTTTGAGAGATAACCATAGCTGGATTAAGCTGGGAAGTTCGAGAATGATATTCTAAATGATTATCTCATGTCACATAGCAGTATGTCTCAAACAGGATAATATTAACTTGTGGTCAGTTAAACATCTTAAAAACTATTAAACATTGTGGTAAAAAATAATAAAAAATAAATAAATAAAATAATAAAAAAAAATAAGGGGGGGATTATAGTGGAAGCACCGTGGGCGAAAAGTAACATAGCAATTCCTCTCGTGGCAACTGAATTTCTTGAGTCTACTTATGTTCCCCCAGCAAGCCCCCAGACCCACAAGAACCGAACCCCAGGCTGCATCATGTTATTTTTAATCTACCCAATGAATTAGCGATGCAAGCTTTCAGATACCAACTTGTATCTTTAAAGGGGATCATTATTCGTTGGATTTCCTCATTTTCTTCTTGAGGTGATCTTTACACCTACAAGCACATGGGTAACAAGGTTTTGAGCTTTTGACTTTCAGGCTCCATATCTCACCATCCACTACAGCTTTAAACATGAGACTCCCATCATTTTATAGGCAATGATCTTGGCTATCTCATACATAAATTTAACTTGCAACTATTTAGCATGTGCTTTGTTATGCAGATTCTTTTCATGACACTGCATTGATGCTGTTTTGCTTCTGGTGGTCTAACAATCTTTTTCTTCTTGTATACTACAAATTACAACCTGTTCTCACATTCCCTAATAGCTCACTGTGTGTTTAGGTTAATTCCCAAGGAAAAGGTCACTGGTTCAAATCGAGGAGCAGCAATGAAGAAGATTTCCCAAGAAAAGAGAAACAGCAGCATCCAGCTCATCGACAGCGGCCTCTTGGCCAAGAAAATTGCAAAACTGCATCATGTGAGGCCATGACAATTAAAAGAATATGAAACTACATCCATCCATTCAATCCAAAGCCAAGAGGTGAACACCCAGGAAAAATATTGGAGTCCCCAAGTCGACTCATCACAAGATCTATCAGTTCTGGCGCAACAAACACAGCAGTGGAAGTGGCTGATATGATTCGTAATAATGAGAGAATAAAGGTGAAGAAGCCTCTACCTTAATATCATCGTAAGAAGTGTTGTCTTGAGTTTGCAAAAAAGTTAAAAAAATAGACAGTAGAAGATTAAAAATGGTTTATTTGGAGCGATGGAACTGGGCTCTGATGAGAGCAAATGGGTCTGGAAGAATCAAGAGAAGAAAGGGCTAACGGATCAAGAATCGAAGGAACTGTCAAGTTTTTTGGAGAAAGCTTGATGATATAGGGTTGTTTCACAGTCAAAGACATTGGATACTTGACCAGTATTGTTGGTGGTCTTAATGCTGAGTTATATGTGAATATCCTACCAGATGAGTTACTTGATACATTTGAGTACTATGGGTATGAAAATGACGTCATATTTTTCAGTAGCACAACGACCCAAAGTATATGTTGAGACTGGCGAAGAAATGGTTCAATGACAATGAAGTAGAGTAGTTGGATTGGCCCCCACAGTCCCCAGACATCAGCCAATTGAACACTTGTGGGTAGAGTTGAAGAAAAAGCTGTATTCATACCCAAGTGAGTCGGCCAGCATGCATCAACATTGGGAATGTGTAGAGGGAACCTGAGATCAGATATCGAGACATACTTGAATCTGATGCCCAGAAGGATTCAGGCAGTGTTGAAAGACAAAAAGACAAAATAATAAAAAGTGAAATCTAGATTTTTAGAAGCAAAACAGTATCAATGCAGTTACATGACAGGAATTTGCATAACTAAGCATATGCTTAAATTAATGTTAATTTTTGTATGAGATAGCCAAGATGATGGTCTATAAAATGATAGTAGTCTCACACAGGGCTACCATTAGTCATCTATTAACCATTTCAGGGCCCCATACAGTCAAATCAAATGGGGCCCCCACCCATTACTAGTTCCTACTTTTTAACATACCAGTGGGCCCCTTTTTGATTAGGGCCCCTGACAGGAGTGCTGCCCGTACTGCCCTATTGGTACCCCCGGTCTCACATTCAAAGCTGTAGTCGATGGTGTAATATGGAGCCTGAAAGTCAACAGTTCCAGATATTGTTACTCTATGTGTTTTCTAAAAGCAATTGATGGGATTTATCCATAACTAAAAGCGCCAGCCTGAAACAAGAGAAAAGTGAACCCGTGACAAAGTCAGTGCCTGATATTAATGAAAAATGCTCATGTGGAAGAAAGCTGTTCTTGGAGAACTGCAGAAATCTGTCTTGACATTCCTTGTTTTAACCTTTCTATAAAAGATTTAGTAACAGTGTTTTAAAGTGGTATTTGGAAGCTGACTAGGTAAAGTTATGTAAGACACTTAGCTCTGTGCACGGTCTTAGGTGCATTCTGGCTATAGAAATATAAAATTTAACCTGCCAAATTAAACTGTCTTGTTATATTGTGAGTGCACTGCGCATTTTACAGCATTATCCTGTTCCTGTTTTCCAGAAGAAAGAATTTAATATCATGCAGTCTCAATATCTCATTCTCCTAAAGAAAAAAAAAAGCCAAGGTTTTTTCTGACAGCTCAATTAAGATAAAGCCACAGCAATAAATGAGAAAAAATGCACAAAACTAGACGGTGCTATATATAGGAGAGACTAACACAAAGGGCGACATGTATGAATTCTGGCGGTCTAAATCGCTTTAAGGTAGTATAGACTGCGCCAGAATGTATTAACCTGTTCTTCTGCAGGTCATACATACAGGCGCAGTCTAGTGCCAATACAACAACGCAGGCTCAGGCAGACCACCTTTAACTTGGTCTGGCTATTCTAACCTTTGTGCGCTAAAGTTTTGGAATCAAAGAATCATAAATGTGTATACTTCTAATAATGTAGGGCGACGTCCCCAGAATGCCCCAAGACTTTGGCACGCTAAAAAGTGTCTTTGGCCAAAGTGTGGAGTACGCCTGTTCATACATCTATAGAACTGGTCTACTACAGCTTTTTGAGGCCAGAATTCTGGTGCAGCCCCGTTCAAACGTCACCCAAAATATCTATATAGTGCTAAAACGGCATGTAGCTTTTTTTCTATGCTCTTAAAGGGGTTGTCTCGCTACAAGGATTGCTTTTTATGGTAAAGATCTTGCAAAAACAAGTCAGTTTGCAATATATGTCTATTAACAGTATCCTACCTATTGTATGGGCTGCATCAGCTCCATCAGATATCCCCTCTTTTATGGGCTGCATCAGCTCCTCAGGTTGCTATAGCTACAGACCTGTTTGATCCCTCCTGATAGGCTGCCAGCACTGGTAGTTATAGCTACAGACCTGGCTTTTACTGCAGCCTAGTGGAAGCCAGCAAACCCCTCTGAATTCAAAGTAAAACCAAGAAAACAGGACTGAGGTAAGATGATTCAATGTAATGAGACAACCCCTTTAATATGTTTTTAATGGGAAATTAATAAACTTTGTGTTTTAATATATTTTTTGGACACGAGTGCCGGATTCTTTCTATTATAACAGTACTTACATCTTCAGCCGGATGATTTTCCGTTGCACCGGGATATGAAATGAAAGAGTATGCCCAGGCCCACTGGTGAGCGATACCTATTTTTTGTCTTCTGTTTAGAACTCGGCAAACTGCCAAAATGAAATCAAGCTACAGTTCATACAACAATTACAGCATCTTGGAAAAAGATTTATTGCAGTATTTTTTTGGGTAGTTTTTAGGCTGACGTCACACATATTGCTTTTGAGGAAACTGTTACAATGCTCCTGGTTTTTGTTCACCTGCATTTTTTTTTTAAATGCAGCAGGCTTTAAGTATGATTGTTTTTCTGGTGTTATTCCAAAAGGTTTCTCGACTGGATTTCAATAACGGAAGAAAGAACCACAGGTTAAAAAAATCACAGAACAAAAAAATCCCACAAAGATATATTGATAATCGTGTGAACTTTACAAGCAATAAAATTTATAAAAAGTGTGTGTGAAGGAGTCCTTAATTAGGCACACAATTATGTCTGCACACTATAATATTAACCCAAGTAGAACATGAAAAATGGATAACATACACAGTCAAGTCAAATTATTATGACCAGTTCCTACTATCGACATCAGCAGCGCATAGCTCATGCTGGAAGTCACATGTCATGAGCTGGCTTCTTGTTTATATAGGGTGTACAATAGACTGCCTGCATACATATCCTTCATTGCTGTCATGAACAAAAGGGGACATTTGGCAAAAGAGATGATTATTGGCTTTTGAGACAAGAGTGGTGGTACAACTAAAACTGCATATTTTGTGAACTGCTCGCGTCCTGCCATGGTGAAAATGTATCAAAAGGGGACAAATGGGATGATTGTGAACAAGTGATGTGGAAACTGTGGAGCACCATGTGCCACTGATGCAGAGCTAAATGTTGGCTATGAAGATGCACGAGGGTGAACCAACAAGCTACCTGACCCTGAGCAACACTGAGGCTTGCTCTGCGCCACCGACAACCCTTCCCCCGTACCACCAACCCTCCACTTACCGCTTTCCCTCTGCCCGTGACCAAACATTCCTAAAATAAACACACAGACCACCGACTGGAATGAAATGGCCACAGCAGCCGTTCTATTAACAAAAATATAACATAAACTTTACTTTGCATATAAATATATATAAATAACCTTCCATTAAATACATATACATACTTATATATATATACATATACCAAATCTCCATACATATATATATATATATATATATATATATCCATATGCACACCCATAAACCAGTATCTGTAAACCAAATAACTAACCCCAACTACTTTTAACCAAAACTCAACCAATTGTAACCAGGCAACAACGTGCCATTCCCACTGTGGCAGAGGTCCATGGAGCTAAAACGACCTGGCGACCAAAATCCCCCGAAGGGACAAAACATCCTACCCCCAGCCATTCCACTGGCTCGGAGGTCCAAAAGCCATGCTAGATGGCTCACCCAATTCACTCTCCAGGGATACCAGCCTGAAAGAGCCCCACCTTCGCCAGGCTGGGTCAACGTTCGCCAAAAACCTGAGGAAGTCATATTCCTAATGACTCCCTTACCCAAACTCCTCATCCAACTCCAAGAACCCCTGCCACCACCACGAGCATGCCATGACACCTCATGCATGCGAGGCCCCCACCAAACCAACCGCCCTTCCAATGCCCACAAATCCAGCCCCACCGCCGTCAAATGAACCCCGTCGGACCTCCAAAAATGCCCCTCTCTCGACTCCAATTACAGATGACGGATGAACACTCCGCCATTCCGGGCCACAAATCCTGCCACCGACCGGTTCACCTTCACTCTCGCCCTATTGAAACTATCCACTGAGCGAGATCCCCTCCAATGATGTCGGAACACGATATCTGCCCAGACAACAACCATATCAGGAAACTCAGACCACAAGCGCAAAAGGTCAAACTTAATACTCTGTGTTAACTCCCTGGAGGTCACCAAACCCAAATCAGTCCCCCCCCACATGCAAGACCAGGACATCCGGATGCCTATCCAACGCCGCAAAACGCATGACTTCGGGTACTACCCTCATCCACCGCATACCTTGCCTCCCCAACCATTGCACTAGGGCCACATTCCTTGGTTTTCCCAACTGGCGCCCATTCGGCCGAAGTCCGCCCGATCAGCTCCCCAATAGACGTACGAATGACCTAGGATCCAGACGAGGAGAGGGGGATGCCCTAGAATAAACAAAACAGAGAATAACAAAACACATATGAAACCAGCGACCCGTCAACCATATCCATCCTTCCCCGCCAACTTCTATGCAATCAAATGTGGACGAACATAGAGTCTGTACCTATCCGATTCCCAGCGCCCGATCCTGTGCACCACATTGGGGCTCAAACCCCAACTTGCAGCCTCCGTGGCTGCCCCGATCCGAAAAGAATGCGGGGCAAAATCCTTCGGATTCACCCCTGTTGCCTCTACGCATCTCCTAAAAACTGCCGTAAACTGAAACCGTGAAACAAATGACCCATCTTCATGAACAAGGAGCGGTCCGCAGGAGACCCTCCGCAAAGCCCAAAAAGCCTGCACACGCTCCACCGGACACATTAGGGCCCCCGGGACACACCGCAAGTGTCACGTCAAGGGAGGTGCAGTGAGCCCTAACTGGAACCGAGCCCACTGTCCCTGCCTACTTGACGTGCTGCCCTAGGCGGCAGACGGCAACTGGGCGACAGTCCCTGCGCTGCTAAAGTGCTGGGGCTGTGAGAAGCAAGAATAGTCAAACAGTCCAGGTCAATATCAAATAGGAACGCCAAAGCCACAAATCAGAACCAGAGGAATAAACGTAAACAAGCCGAGGTCAAACCAAACGGAAGCAAAGCACAAAATCAGGAGACAAGCCGGGGTCAGGAGAACAAGCCGAGGTCAGGCATACTGGTTAGCAAAACAAAAAAAAAAAGAACAAGAAACATAAGGTAGCCAGGAAAAACACAGGCGCAGCAGTCAGCTTTCAGGGAGTTTAAATGGGATTCCCGGATACCGCCCCTGCAGCTGATTGGAGCGGCCTCCGGGTCCTCCCAGTGGCTGGTGCACTCGCCCCCTATCAGGAGTGGCTGGGCGTCTGTCACTCAAAGAGCTGTCAGCAGCAAGTGTATCAGGGAGGGAGAGCACATCAGCTGTTGCAGCCTGTCTGCAGTCTGAGCACAGCTTAGCCCTGACAGCAAGGCTACCCTTCTGCCCTTACCCCCTTGGTCCGTTTTTGATCGACGAATCAAAAAACTAACATCACCACTAAACTCCACATCCTCCACCTGCACCCCTCCCCCTTTGCACCGACTGGGGGACACCAGCTCCCCTATCCTCAGGGCCCCAAAAATTGCCAGAGCAAAAGCTAGGCGAAATAAGGTCAATTCGTAAACGGATGCAGCCACTGAGACCAACACTGAACCCAGCCGCTCAAGAAGTCTCTGCCGGTCCGCCCCCTCCTGTAGCCCCGCAAAGCCCGGTATACCACAAAGTCCTTCGTCACATCCCGAATCCTCCGCATCTTGAAGCCGAAGGCCAAGCCTGCCACAAATCTAGATACTCTAGACACCGACCACCCCTCTTTCTTGCGCTTCACCAGAAAACACAACAAGCCCCCCAATCTGATCATCATCCGATGTCACATCCCCCAAAGGACTGACCCAGTCAGCCCACTGTACTCAGACAGCTTCATATGCAGCCCAGGTCCCACCTGACAACGAAGACCGAATCAGGTGATCGGTGTCTCGAAGGCCACGGCCCAAAGATGACTGGAGCATTCCTCCCCGATTGCTGACGCCGACGCTGCCAAGTTCCGGAATCGTTCCCACTGCAAATGAGAGAGAGAGTCAGCCACCGAATTCCGAACCCCTGGCACATGTTCTGCCCGCACCCATGAATTGAGTTCCAGGCAGCGCAATACCAACAACCGCAACAGGCGAACAACCAGAGGCGACGACGCAGACAAGCTATCGATGGCCTGAACCACACCAAGATTGTCACAAAAGAAGTGAACTTTACAGTCCCGGAACTGCTCTCCCCACAGTTCCACTGCCATCACGATAGGAAACAGCTCCAAACAGGCCAAGTTCCGCATAACCGCCAGTCCACCCCATTCCGCCGGCCACGGGGCCGCACACCACCTGTCACCACAAATCGCTCTGAACCCCGTGCTGCCCGCCGCGTCTGTGAAAATCTCAGTCTCCTGATTCGACAGCTCCTCCCCTTGAATTATGGAACGACCTTTATACCTCTCCAAAAATTCAGCCCAAACTTCCAAATCCTCCCTGTGCTCCCTGGTCAACTGCACGAAATGATGAGGCTTCACGATACCCGACGTAGCAGCCGCCAACCACCGACAACAAACCCGCCCCATAGGCATGATCCTGCAGGCGAAGTTCAGTTTTCCCAGCAGGGACTGCAGATCCCGCAGCTGTATCTTGCGTAAATGACACGCCTTCCACACCTCAAACCTCAAGACCCGTAATTTGTTCTCAGGCAACCTGCATTCCATCTTTACAGTCTATACAGATCCCCAAGAATTTCATACAGGTACCCAGACCCTCAGTCTTGTCAGCCTCTAAAGGAACACCAAAGTGGTCAGCAACCCATCGCATCGCTTGCAGCAGCGAGCCCCAAATTGGGCCCCCCCTCACCCCCCGGCCCACGCAAAGAAAATCATCCAGGTAATGAATGATAGAACCAAGGCCGGAGACGTCTCGTACCACCCATTCTAGGAACAAGCTAAATGCCTCAAAATAAGCACACGATAAGGAGCATCCCATTGGCAGACAACGATCGACAAAAAACTGACCCCCCAAAAAACACCCCAACAACCGCAAACTATCCTCATGAACAGGCAACAAACGAAAGGCAAACTCAATATCAGTCTTTTCCATTAACAAGCCCGTCCCAAATCGCCGAACAAGGGCAACTGCTTCGTCAAACGAAGTGTACACTTGTGAACACAACTCATTTACCGATAGCCCCTTCGGGAACGACAAGTGATGGATGAGCCGAAACTTGTTCGGCTCCTTCTTCGGCACAACTCCCAGAGGAGACACCACTAAGTCAGAAAAAGGGGGTTCATCAAAAGGCCCTGCCATCCTACCCAGAGACACCTCCTTTGCAATCTTCTCCGACACCACGGAGGGATGCTCCCTAGCCGACCTCAAATTCCGCAAGGAAAATGGGACAACATGTCCCGGAGGGGGAATCCAGAACCCCTGCTCAAAACCTTCCCCCAACAACCATGCTCCCTCCCTATCCGGATATCTGTCCAGATACGGCACCATCGGGGGAAGCTTCACCGGCGTCTCCCACATGGCCACCTGGACCACTCCCTTTTGCCCATCCTTTCTTGAAACATCTGGAAACCGGATGGGAGGAGCCCCCGCAGAATGAACAGACGTTTTTAAAATGGCAGCCCGACCCAAATTTACACTGGCCACTGTTGAACTGCCAACCCGCTCCGCCCTTTTGGGCCCCTGCCTGACCGCTCGCCCGGTGCCTCCCACAGACCCGCTTTGGCTGAAAGACCCGGCCCCCCCCCCATGAAAGGACTGCCCGAACTTAGTCGGGGCCATAACCCGCAGACACAGGCCGATGTCCTTATGGTCCCACCTTATAGAAGGACGGACCGCCTTCCTCTGTCGGAATTGCTCGTCGTAACGGAGCCAAGCCATTCCCCCATACGCCCGATACGCCTCACCTATTGAATCCATATAGCAGAACAACGCCGAACAATTTTCCGGCACCTTCTCCCCTATGACGCTTGCCAAAATAGCAAATGCCTGCAGCCAATTCGTAAACGTCTGCAGGGAAAAAAAGGGAAGGGAAAAAATCTCCACATATTCGTCCTTCGCTATCTTATCTCTAACCTCCTGCTTCAAATGAGCCCCCAGGGGCCCCTCAAAGCATCCGTAGACCTCACCCCTGGCCTGATTGTCTAACTTCACGCTTTCCTGCGGTTCCTTCTCCGTCTGCACTGACACCATGACACTCGCTCCAGATGCTCTGGCCACGGCTCCCTTTCCCAGTCCGTCACGAAGCAGCGGACCGACGCCCCCCACAGCTGGAGAAACCCAGGCCTCGGCCGGCGACACCGCCCCATGATCCTCGAAACGCCCCAACAACTCACGCAAAGCCGCCGCCAGCCCCCCGTTCTCCCCCACCACCCCCACGGGCCCCTCTGCCGGACCCACCACACCCGACTCTATACACCCCTGACTCCCATGATCCGCTAACCCCCGCAATATAGGAGGAAAAGAACACGACAGCACAAACACTCACCAGGCTGCGTGGGGGCTGTGATCCAGCCATCGTCCTGGAATCTTGCCCAACACTCCTGAAGCATCTCAGATCCTCTGCTGCTGCCCTCCAGCCCGGGTCCAAGTGGTCTGACCCCAAAAGGGGGAGGCTGACCAGCGCAGGACGTTGGGAACGAACCGGCAACTGCCATGCCCGCGGCAGCGATGATGCATCCTCCAGATCGGAACTGCCTGGGCCAGCCGACCGCCGCCCGTCCACTTCGCATGCTAACCCCGGACACCTCCGGGATGACGTCTGCTGACCGGCTGCCCCCCTGTCCGGCACTTCACCAGGTGGGGGCACCGCAACCACGGATCTCATGCGACGACTAGGGGCAGCAGCAGGCCTGGTGCCAGGCTGGCTAACTGGCCCACTGCCCCCCGCAGGACTCGCCGGCCTACCTGGATTCCTCCCGGGTCGGGGGGCCCGACCTCCCGCTTGTCGCGCTCCCGCCCAGCCCGGAGGGTCCCGAGAGGGTCTCCACTGGCGACGGCGAGTCCTGGGGGTACTTTCAGGGCTCAACCGCTGTGGTGGCCGAGCCCTCCTCCTCCTTCTTCTCCCCCCACTGCAGCTATCACCGTCAGCCGCCTGTGCCGCGGCCCCACCGGCCTCCTGGGCCGCAGCACGCACCCAGTCTGCGCCTCTCGCTGCAATGAGCTGCCGTAGCAGCTCCAGTCTCACCCCGCCATTATGTGGATGGGCCATGGTCACGGGCCTCCTCTCTGCTGCCTCGCACCGCGCAACTGACTCCTTGGGCGGAAGGGGAGGTCTCCCGGACCTCGGCGCTTCCCCCCCCCACCCACGCCTGCGACCGCCCGGGCCCATCAGATGTGCCCAGCGTGCCGGGTCATGCCGCGCCTCCCATAGGGGCCTGGGGGCGGCGGTCCGGCGCGTTCCTGTTGAGCAGATCACTGCCCTAATCAACCAGGGGGCTACTAGACGTCCGTTTAAAACAACAGTTCAGCAAACACTATAGCATATGAGCCTCCAAAATTGCATCAGCAAAAAAGGTTTAAATTTTTACTGACGTATTGGATCTGGATCTTTGCTGATTGCAAAAGGGTTGCTTTTTCCAATAAGTTATGTTTTCTGCTGCATCAAATGAATGGACGTTGGCACGTCAAACAAGAAACATCAAAGAACAAACCCCCTGCAACCATTGCTGGAAGAGTAAAATGGTGTGGGAGAATTTGATCTGGGAAAAGTTTTTGTGGAATTCTTGGGCTACTATCCAGTAACGACACAAATCAAAAGATTTGGTATGAATCCACCATTAATCAAACACCTTGCATGCTGATTGTCTTCCAGCACAACAATGTGACAAGTCACACAGCTAGAAATATCCAACATTGGTTGGAAGAGTATAACCAAGACTTCCAAGTACTACCTTTGCCCCTAATTTACCATATTTTAACCCATTTGGCTTCTGTGATACCATCTTGATAGTAGTGTTGGCTCTATGGATCTTTCTCCATGCACCCTCCAGCAGCCATGGGACGCAGTCAGCATGGCTTCAGATGCCTGTGACAACCTACCAGCCCATCTAGCTGCTATCCGTGCTGTACACAGCAGTTACTCTGGAAATTGGCTTTTGGTCATAATAATGTGACTTAACTGTGTATAATACAAGAGAAAAGAAAACTGAAGCACTCCATTGGTTTGTAGGTCTAAAAAATGTCAGAGATCAATACCAGGAAGCAAATTCTACAGAAATATAGAGCAGATGAGGATAAATGGAAATTAGGCAAGTCTGGTTCTATGTATAGAAGAAAAGTTCATGAGGACACAAAATTAGGAGGTTCAAGTCAGATGTAAATCTGATGTGAAGAGTATAAGAAATTAGTAACATAATTTGTAAGGCCAAAAAAAGAAAGATGTCCATCAAGTTCAGCCTATTGTGCTACGGTTATCCAAGGAAAAGGGAAAAACCTCCAGAGGTAGAAGCCAACTGTCCTCATTTTAGGGAAATCTCAATCAGAATAAAACCCCCGGCAAAGACCCTTCTAAAAAATCCTTGGGGCACTTTAACTTATATTATTGCATTAGAAAAAGCATCCCGACCCTTTTTGAACTCTGTTTTCT
>JAODAL010048939.1:0-28572 GCA_025379985.1 Phyllomedusa bahiana | reverse complement strand
CTGTCGGCGGCGCTCCCCTGTGATCTAAGGCGCGCGCGCGGCCGGCTCTGTGAGATTTAAAGGGGCCAGTGCGCCGGTAATTGGGTAATTGCCGGGCACTGCCTTATTTCACCTGGGCGCTTCCGCCGCTCCCTGCCGATCTTTAGTGCCTTGCCTATCGAGAAAGCGTTCCCTATTGCCTCGCCTGATCTACCGTGTACCGTATCCTCGTTTCCGTCTCTTGACCACGAACCTCTGCCGCCTCCCCTGACCGCCTGCCTGTCCATGACCACGAACCATAGCTGCCTGCCCTGACCTTCTCCCCTGACCCCGGACTACAGCCTGCCTGACATTTTGCACCACCTATACTTCGGCTGCCACCGCAAGCAAGTCACGCAGGGGAAAACAACCTGGTAGACTCCCGCCGCAGCAAGTCCACCCCGTTTTGGGCGGGGGGGCCTCTGGTAAAAAACCGGGACCTACTTAGATGGCTTACACCATCGCTTGTGGTGGTCCAGTGGATCCACTTCCGTGTCCGGAACCGTAACAATCTGTGTCCACCAGATGAAAAGGCAACATTTCCAAGGCCAACAGCCTGACAATGCCGACGTTCAGGCTTTTGGCTTTGGAATGGTTGGGGTAAAAGTGTTTCTTCTGCTCCCCCACCTGGTACACAGAAGGCTGGCTACCGGACTGGCCGTTGTATGGCGTGCAGGTCAGACTGGTGGATGGGGAAGGTGTAGATCGTGTTGCTGTTGGTGAGAATCGGCCGTCGGGGGCTGGGACTGGGGGCGGTACTTGCAGATGCTGCTCCGGCACAACAACAGCAGAGGACTGCTTGGGCTTTGACGTGGCGGAGGAGGAGGAGGAGGAAGCGGCATAAGAGAAGGTTGGAAGCCCAGGACCTCTGTGGCCTTTTTTCTTCAAGTGACTCTTCCAAAGCAATTCATGCTTTACATGCATGTGCCTGTTCATGCTGGTGGTGGCTTCACAGGTCCTGGACCTCTTCGACGGTGGAAACCTCGTAGCGCTGTTCCTGCTGCCACCACTGACCATGGCTGACTGATTAATGTCAGCGGACTTGTGCGACCGCCCTCTCCCTTTCTGAGGCTGGACCCGCACTGACACTACCCCATCATCCTCCTCCTCCACTGATGAGACGCTCACAAACTGCTGCTGAACAGACCACGTTGGATCTGCAATGTCATCATCATCACAGGTATAAAAGAGTATAGATCCACTGCACACCAATGTATGGTGCGTACAAATATAGTTTATTTACAAAAGAGGGCTTAGATAGTAATGGTTCAAAGATGGGGTGCCAAAAATGATACACAAAAGTATACTAGACAAGTGCTTTACATAAGTATAGGTATAATAGATGTCATATAATATATTGCAGATATCACATAGTATATCGAAGTTTCGGCAACCACCTTTATCAAGGGACATCTAGAATGTAAAAGATAACACATGGTGATACAAACTAAGTGGTATAAGAAATAGACAGAAGAGAGAGGGAAAGGCAGCGAGGGGGAGTGTCTAGAGAAAGGCAAATAGATGGAAAAAATAAAATAGAGTAGAAAGGTACAGGCAAAAAAAGTAAATACATATGTAAAAGATAATCTTACCTAATGTAGTAATGCTAAGTGTTAGTATGAGGAAATATTTATAAGGAGATGAAATATAGGTGAGATGGTAAAGAAGGTCAATAAGTGGTTAAAAGATAAATAATAGGTAATATACCAAGATTAGTATCCAGTAGGGTGGTGAGAAGTATGTCCGGGCTAAAGGCAAAAGGAGAGATAGGTGAGGGCACGGGTAAAAGATCCGGAGCGCTTAGGGGAATGATGGGTAGTGGGAGATGTATCTGGTATGAAGGAGACTGGGACATCACGTCCGGGAGCAATGAAGAAACGCCGGCTACTGAACATGGAGTGTGCGGCCAGAATAAATAGACCGTGCGTGCGCGGGAAAGTCGCGCATGCGCAGTAACGGAGGAGGGGCAAAGTGGGCAGATCGGGCAAAACAACGCTGCACCTGGTCGAAAACGGCGCAGGCGCAGTGGGAACCTAGGAGCGGAATAATGACAGCAACAATCAAATAGAAGGAAGGTGAGAAAACCGGACAATACATAGGAAAAATAGAGGGAAATAAGAAGGAAATAAAGATGGAGTGACAAGGGGTGACAAGCTAGTAGAAGTGGGACAGAGGAAGACAAGTAGAGTGAAAGGTGAATGGGGGTGATGAAGAAGAAAAAAGAGGCGATGGAAAAGGGGGAGACATTATGATATGAAACAATAGTAAAGCCAGTAATAACATAAAAGGGAAAGGGGAGGATAAGCAAAAGAAATAGACAGTGTATATAAGTGGACAAGAATATAATATACAATATGTACAAAAATAATGTCATGAAACCATGATAGAATAAAAAAACAAAAGAACAATGCAGAATAACAGTAAATCCACAATTGCAACAAACTAGTATAATGACATCTATTATACCTATACTTATGTAAAGCACTTGTCTAGTATACTTTTGTGTATAATTTTTGGCAACCCATCATTGAATCATTACTATATAAGCTCTCTTTTGTATATAAACTATATTTGTACGTATCATACATTGGTGTGCAGTGGATCTATACTCTTTTATATACGTGGCTTTGCTGCCTTTCCACAATTTGCACCCACCTTCCCTTACCTAGGTGTGCGTGACCATTATTTGTATATAGTAATTCTACGTTTGGTCTTCCGCACCCACTACCTTTAATTATCACCTATGACGTCCGAAACCTTTGCATATACCATCGCTGAGGCTGATAAGATTATTTCCAACTCTACTGTCCCTAGGGATTTCTTACATATTCCCCCCCTCTGAATTGAGGACTAAAGACTATGAGAAAGAGTTGAGAAAGCTCACAGCCTATGAATTACACGCCGCAACATTAACTGAGTACCATAGAGTACAAAGAGTTCCTAGTGGCCTACGTTGACATCTTAGGCCTACAATTTTTTCAGATGACCCTGAATATTGCAAGAAATTCAAAAATATACTAAACAAGTGCTCTTTTGATCTCATATTACTTACAATTGAGACACAACAAGTGAAACTCACCGAATCAGCTACTAAAATTGAAAGCATCGAACAACAACTTAGTTCGTTGACCCCTCCTGAAGAATGGTCTTCCCTGAAAGAGAGGATCCAGAAAACTATCTCTGAATTCAGATCCAACAACAAGCTCAAAAAACGCAATAAATTCCTCCGCGACACAGAAGATTATTTGAATGACAGTGTGTATAAGTGGCAAGAACAATCTCGTTCATACTCTTGAACCCCATTTAATCGCGATAGTAGACGCTATATCTCCTCAGGCTCCGATAGTGACGGCTCTTCCACTATTGCCCACCAACCTTTTTTAGGGAGAGGACATGGAGGACAAAGACGACAAAGACGGACAAACCGCTACGACCCACACGCAGGGGTAGGAGGACCACCCCACATTCAGACACGGTCACAGGTGAGTCACCGTTAGTGTATAACATCTCATCACACACCCTTAGTCCCTCTGACATGACACTGAGCAAGGGCCTATTATTTTGCCCCTCATCAGTCTTCGACTCTTTCACACTACATGAGGACCTACAGCGATTTTATCGCTCTATGTCTTAAAGTACATTTTCAAAACAACTCTGACTCAGACCCCGACACCCAATTAAGTACATCCACTTCTCTCCCCATGACTTCTTCTCCTGCTTTCTCCATCTCCAATCTCAATCTCAGACTCAAATCTAGATTCAATCCACCATCTCGCTACCATCCGGTAGAAACCTTTATTGACCTTGTACAACAAGATTTATCCACATTGATCACTCAGATCGACAGAGGCGAACTCAAATATCGTTCTAATCTTATCCATACCGAAACAACAGGCACTTAAAAATTTATGTTGGTCGGATGACATCATCATTAAGCCAGCCGACAAGGGTGGCGCGATTGTGATTATGAACAAACGGATGTATCTTGATGAGATCCAGCAACAATTATCTGACACTGCCACCTACAAACCTATTGACAGAGACACGACCAGTACCATCAGTGCACAAATACAAGCCACAATACAACGCTATTTGAATTCAGGCATCATTGACAATCGCATGTCCACTTTCTTGATAAACCACCATCCTATCACACCGTTTTTTTATATCTTGCCTAAGATTCATAAAAACCCAGTCACTCCTCCAGGACGCCCGATAGTTGCCTCGACTGACTCTATCCTTTCCCCTTTAGCCATTTTCGTAGAAAGGATTTTGACTCCACTCTTGAGAACAACACCCTCATTTCTATTAGATACCAATGATTTTCTGAGTAAAATTAAAATGGTTTCCCCCATAACCACACCACACTTTTTAGTTACTTGGGACATTACAAGTCTGTATACCTCCATTGACCACCAGATGGGTATCAATTCTGTCGGCATATTTTTGGATATGCACAATTTCCCTTTGGAATCTAAGAGTTTTTGTCTGGACGTAGCTCCCCCTTATGCCAACATCTTTATGGCCATCTTTGAACACAACCATATTTAAACCAACCCGCTCTTCATACAATATACTATAACTTGGCTCAGATACATCGATGATATTTTCTGCATATGGTCAGGCCCCCTACATTCACTTTTGGACTTTCATGCTTACATCAACTCCTTCCTCCCTGATCTACAATTCACCATACATTATAGTGACCAATCCATCAATTTCTTAGACACGACTATTACCTTTGACTCACAGGGTATCTTGACCTCAGATTTATACATCAAACCGACAGACCGTAACAGCCTCCTTCACTATTCAAGCAACCATGCTCCCAATACCAAAAAGCCCTTCCCCTCGACACAAATTCACCAAATACATTGTATAGTCAGGTCCACAAACACCCAACCCCCGCTCACAGAAATGATACCTTTTTCTAAAATGGGGTTTTACCCACACAGTTTAAACTCACTCCATTCATCCCCCCCCACCAAAACGACGGGACAAAACCAATCCCCTCTAAAAACCCCATCACGACGTATTCCCACTCATTTTAAAATTTTCATCCTATACTACAAAGATTCCCCAAAATCATACACCGCTTTGGTCAATCCGGGGTATCCTATCCTCACATAAAGTTAAAGGCCTCCCTTCAATTTTCAAGAGAGATAGAATCTGCGAGTCACCTCGGAAGGGGCGATTTTGGCCCTTCTAAATAACAAACCAGACAGATCCCCTCTCCAATCCTAGGAATGGCATTTTCCCCCCTTTTTAAAGGGTGCCCCCAGTTTTTCTTCCGTGATAAAAGGTGCTTCTTTTCCTCCCAACCTCAAAAGCCCCCTCGGGGGTAGCTTTACTGTCGTTCAAATTTTGTAATTTTCTTATTAAATGCCCATGGGCCTAGGCATGTATCCCCAATACCCCCCCCAAAAGACAATATCAAAACACAAGTCAACAACCCATGCAAGAACACCTTATTTCCATTCCACACTTTTGTAAATTTTTAACCATCACCACCCAAATTTAGGGTTCCCAAGTCACCGTGGCCCTATTTTTTTCCGGCCGCGCACTCCATTTTTCATACCCGGCTTTCTTCTTTCTACATCTCCCACACCCATCTTTCCCCCTTAGCGCCCCCGGATTTTTTAGCCTCCCCCTCCCTATCTCTCCCTTTGGGCCTTTTAGCCCGGACTACTTCTCACCCCCCCCTAGGGATACTAACCTTGGAAAGTTCCCTATTCTTTATTTTTAACCACTTTGCCCTTCTTTACCTCCCCCTTTTTTTTATATTTTTACACCTGCATTGGTCCCTTTCGTCCCCTTATAAATATTTCCTCTACTAACTTAGCATTACTACATTGGGTAAAGATTATCTTTTACAAGTTTTTACTTTTTTGCCTTCCCTTTTCTCTTATTTTTTTTTTCCACTATTTCCCCGTCTCAGACACTTTCCCCCCTCCCCTTCTGGTTTTCCCTTTTTGTATTCTTTCCAAGTGATTCCTTTCCCACATTAAATCCCGCTGTGGAGGCAAAGGCCGAAACATGAACCCCCGGGATTTTAATGACCCCTTTTCCCCCTTGGGGCACGGGTTGGGCTTTGGAAATAAAACACCTCTTTGGCCCTTGATCTTTTGAAATGCCCCTTTTACCCCCCAACCCCATTTTGTCATCAAAGACTCTTCAAAAGGGTTATAGAAACTGTCTGTACATTGGGGGACATTTGGGCTATTTTTGTTTGGTTTTGGGCTATGATGGAATTTGTGGGCCCTGATGAAGGACAAGGAGGTAAAAAACCCTCGATGCAGTTGGTTAACCAGAAAGAACAGATTGGCGACACTCTTCAGTAATCAGATGCACGGGGGCCGACCAAGTGATGACAGGGGGGAGGTCGCAACTGAAGTGGACGTTGTTTTTCGGGCACTGGAAGGGCACCTGGGGTCACCTCTAGCTCCAGCCTACGCCCCCCCCTTTCTCTTTTCCACCTCTATTTGTTCATGTTTAACAATACAAATTTTTAAAAAGGTCGGATTTTTTTTACAATCTTATTTAAACATACTCCAAATACAGTGTTCTTAAAGCCTATACTTTTTCCCCTGGCAAATAGGATTATAAACAGATTTTTTTTTTATGGGAAATCTGGAAATCATACTTTTTAGTATTAAATCCAATCAAAATGACGTTGACGGTATAATATTTTTTTTTCAATTTGTAAATCGCTATTGATTTTGCCAGAAGCTGGGTCTTTTTTGCCAAAAAAATACGGCTTTTTTCACTCTATTTTTAGTCAGGCACACTCCAATATTAGGCACTTTGTAATGCGTCTGTGATCGGGGGGCATGCTGAAGATGTGTTACACTACAACCATACAGTAGGAAGCTACACATTTGTAGCTTTAGTATGACAAATCCATTCGCATTACTGCTGGAACAGGTAGAGCACTTTAAAAGTGGTTGTCGCTTAAATCTATGACAACAGAACAGGTTCATAGATTCAGGTGCATTCTACTCTATTAATGTACACAAAATAAATGGCACCTGGGCGCCAAAAATCATAAAGGTCGCCCTAAGTGCAACTAGAGTGAATGTATTCATATCGGGCATAGTGCTGCAGTGTGACTACAGAGGCAGAGGGGCAGCTACACTTGTTATCCAGGCCTAACTTAAAGGGGTTGCCTGATAAGGGAATCGTTGATAATGGATTCATCTTGTCTATAACTCAGGGAGAGATGGTGCAAAGTATGTCACTGTCTCCTGGGGACCCAGCATTTCCATCCATTACATATAGACACACTTATTGGTTTTACTGGGCATGGTGTATTGCTTTTTTTGCCCTGTGGTGGCGCTACAGGGAAATTGGACACCTACTCCTGGGTTCCCACATAGATCTTAACTAATCACTTAGGGGTTGCCCAGAAATTTCATGAGATTAACCAGAGCAAAAAAACACATTTTACCCCTTAAAGGGGTTTCCTGGGAAAGGGAGAAAAATTAAATACACAAACTAATGAAAAAATGACTAAACGCCCTCAATTAGAAAAGTCAGCTCGTTTTGACTAAGGGATAATCATTATAGCTGAAGAAAATGACCGCTGGACTCCTTCCTGTGCAGAAACCTCTCTTGAAATGCAGAGTACTGCAGTAGCACAGACTCTGAGTAACTTTCCGGTTAGACTGACTGACAAAACTGAGCATGTGTGCTGTGCTCAGTCAGCCAGAGAGACTTATGATGTAAGGGATGGCTCTGCAGTGTAGAAAGGAGACTATTTCAAATAAAAGTGTGTATATATATGTGTGCATACACTGCTATATGTAATAAATGTGGTGTGTATATAGACTCTATAGCTTAGCTGGGAGGAAGCGGCTGTTCTGGGATATGTAGTTTTCAGAGGGCGCCTCTAGCAACTTTAGCTCCATCCGCTAGTCCGGGGCCGACAAAGATCCAACACAGCGATAATATGCAATATTACGGTGTTTGTAAGTAGTTCACACACTGGATTGTGACAGATAGTTACTGCTCATCTTTAGTATTCCTCCATTACATTTTTTTTGTTTGTTCTGTTTGTTTTGGGGTTCTCACAAACATCCCGTTTACACCTCTTACCTAACATTAGACTTATGAGGGTCACGGCGTCCGTGTATGCCAGTGTATAGGGGCTACATAGCCAGTGGGTGCTGGTTGCTAATTGCAGCAAACACCCGCGCGGTACAGCCGCGGGACCGTGGTCCCTGCGTCCCTCAGGGCTGCCACAGAAATTTCAGGGCCCGCCACCCACATATTTGGAAGCAACCTGCCCCCTAACCACCCGCCCCATAGCAACCAGATCACTGCCCGGCCCCTAGCAACCAGATCGCTCCGCCCCCACAAACAAAAACTCGCTTCTAGGAGTACTAAATGGCGGCCCATTATACGCATCATATAATACTGTAAATGCAAAAAGGAACGTCTAGAATTTGTATAGTACTATACCTAAGTGAGTCACATATCCTTCTGTTCTCACATCTGTCCTAATCTAGCATATCAAAGACACAGGGCTAAGTGCTCCATCTCCATATCCCACCCTCCCACCGCCATACAAATATCCCCGTCGCACCCACATACAATTATCCATACAATGCCAATCTCTCACCCCGTTTCTATCATTGGCGGGGGGGTCAACCGCTATTCTAGGGGTCCCCTCCCCGCCTCGGCCTACCCGGGGGAGTTGGGCATTATCTCTACCCACCAACGCCAGCTAGGCAGCGGGGGTCCTTTAAATAGGCCGGCGGCCCGAGTACAGCAGCTGGGTCGGCGCTACTCCGCGCCGCCGTACGAGTTCTCACACGGGCAGGTGAAGCGGGCGCAGGGTCCGCTCACCCCTCCCATACAGTCTCTAACTTGTCTGCGTGGGAGGACGGAAGGAGGGACAGTGACTCCACTCCTCCCCCTCCTACCGACCTGTGCTGCGCGCCGTGCAACATACAGAGCAGCGGCGGCAGGAGTGGGAAGTGAACGCGCCGGCTGCTCTGCATTGGGTCCCCCGCCTGCGTCGCTGAAGGAGATTTATCGGGCCAGGAGCAACTTGCCCGGTAGCTGCAGGAGCCTGGATCAGGGTAGGTGGAAATTTATTATTTGTATTTTTATTAACTACATGGTGTGGCTCGCCTGGCTACAAATGGGGGGGAGACTACCTGGCTGGCCTACAATAGGGGTGTCAACTACCACTGGCTGTCTACAATGGGGGCAATACCTTTGCTGTCTAACAATGGGGGCACACTAAACTACCTGCTGGAGGCTACAATGGGGGCAACTACCTGGCTGGCTACAGTGGGGGCAGACTACCTGGCTGGCTCTACAATGGGGGCAACTACACCCTGGCTTGGTCTACAATGTGGGCACACACCTACCTGGCTACTAAATGGGCACTACCATGGCTGGCTAACTAAAGGGGGCAGACTACCTGGATTGGTTACTAAATGGGGGCAACTCACACTGGGCTGTCCTATCAAATGGGGAAACTACCTGGCTGGCTACTAATCTGGGGGCACTAACCAACCTGACTACAGCTAAAGTGAGGGCCACCTAACCCGTACCTTGAACTTCACTAAAGGGGTCAACTACCAGGACTACTATAGAAAGGGGGGCAACACTGTCTATAAATGGGTGGCACTACCTTGCTACAAAAGGGGCAACTACCTGGCCTAACAAAGGGGGGGGGAGCATCTACCGTAGCTACAGAGGGGGCATCTACCTTGCTACAAGGGGCATCTAACCGTGCTCTAAGTGTGCACTACCTGGTATGGGGGGCTGACTGACCTGGCTATAAGGCATCTACTCTCGCGCTTTCCTTCCAAAGTCCATTATTGTAGGTTATTAGGTAGGTGAGGCGGAGTGGGTGTCGGTGGTGGCTTTTTGAAGTTGACGTTGGCCACACAAAAAAGATGGGCGTGTCGCATGAGCTCAAATTTTCTTGCCCCGCGCGTCCGCCGCATATAAAGCGCGGCCCCGGCGCCCTCACTATTACTCTTACTGCTATTCCGATTTTCCAAAATTGGCAACTATGCAATAACCCCTCCTCCACCCACCATTACAATATCCACCCTACCACCACGATACAATATCCCCCCTCCACCCACATAACATATCCCCCTCCCACCCACATACAATAATCCCACCTCCACCCACATACAAATTTCCCCCTCCAATGTGTTCCCTTGGTCACGGTCAACCTCACCACCGTTCTAAATAAACACCAGCAGAAAGAAAGTATAACTCCCTACATGCACCAGGCTCAGGTGATCTCCCATCACTCTTACAATCTTGGACACATGTACGCTGCACTATACTAACGCCGATATAACAACGCACCATATGGAGACCACAAAGGTGATTCCTGAGACACCAGCTCGGGTCACATCACATTACAGAGTGCATACAGGCACTGATTCCAATAAGAAGCAAATAACCCCTGACATCAGGGACAACACCGAGACGTCTTATCTGATGAGGTCGGTTCTCTTCTCTTGAGTAGTTATTGTTTCCCTTCTTCTTTCTGCCATCCGTGGTTCCACACCGACCATGAGGACTTTGTCCCGGTCAAACCTCTCTCCCTTGCAGAAATATCAGCACAAATATCTTAGAATCCTCACGTTTTTCCGAGCAACTCTTTATCTATAGCCCCAGACCTCTGTAACAAACTACAGCCACAGGGTTAAGAGCGGGTACAGACCATAACTTAGAGTTACAGTTCTCCCAAGAGGTTGATAAGTCTACAGCAAGGGCTCTGTCCTCAACAATTATATTACCAGGTGGGTAGGACAAGACCCTACGGTAGGTCGGGGTCAATGGGCAGGAGTAATTAGACAGGCCCCTATTTTTCGGATAGGTAACCCCAAGGCTGGCTAAGGTTTGCTAGGCCGGGCCCCAAGGTTAGGATTGGGTGGGGACCGCCTAGACACGCGGGTGGGTAGGTAAATATCCCCAGGTATATAAGTCAGGCCCCTTTAAGTAGGTATAAATCAGAAGTTAGGAGCCTCCTTTACTAGTGGTGCAGGAAGTCGAGGCCTATCCTTGTAGCTAATGTTCAGGTAGAGTCCCCTTTAGTTTGTGAGTAAGTTTGGGCCCCCTTTAGCTAGTTTGTTGGTATTCAGGGCCCCTTTGGCTTGTAGAGGCCTAGATCATGGCCTCCCTTTAGTTTTTGTAGGTAGCCAGGCCCCTCTTATGTTTAAGTAGGAGTCAGGGTCCCTTTTATGTTTTACAGGAGAGATCAGGGCCCAGTTTAGGCAGAGTCAGGGGGCCCCCGTTATCTAGTTTGTTGTCAGTCAGGGCCCCCTTTGGCGTTGTAGGCAGTATACCCAGTGAGCCCCCTTAGACTGTAGGTAGCCAGGGCCCCTTTTAGTTCTATACTAGAGTATCAAGGGCCCTCTTTATTTTTGGTAGAGTCAGGGGCCCGGTTTAGGGTAGATCAGCCCCCTTTTGGGTTTGGTAGAGTCAGGGGGGCCCCTTTCAGGGTTAGGCAGACCTCAGGGCCTCCTTTAGGGTTAGGCAGAGTCAGGCCCCCCCTCTTTATGGTGTTAGGCAGAGTCAGGCCCCCTTTAGGGGTTAGGCAGATTCAGGCCCGTCCCTTTGAGAAGCGTTAGGCAGAGTCAGTGGGCCCCCCTTTAGCGTTAGGACAGAAATCAGGGCGCCCCTGTTTAGCATTAGGCAGGAGTCAGGGCCCCTTTAGCATTAGGGCAGAGATCAGGGCCACCCCTGTTTAGCTGTTAGGCCACATGATCATGGGCGGCCCTTTTAAGCGTTATTCAGAGTCAGGGCTCCCTTTTAGATGGAGTTGAGGGCCCCCTTTAGTAAGGAAATCGAAGGGACCCATTAGATATGAGTTCAGGGCACCCCTTTAGGTAGGAGATAGGGCCGGCCCCTTTAGATAGGGATAGTCCAGAGCCCCTTTAAGGTATTGAGTCAGGGCCTCTCCCTTAAGATGGGAGTTCAGGGCCCCTTTAGGTTGGGCGGAGTCAGGACCCCCCTTTAGGTGAGAGTCACAGGGCCCCCCTTTCAGATAAGTCAGGGCCGCCCTATTTAGGAGGTGGGATTCCAGGTCCTCCTTTAGTTAGGATTAAGGGGGTCCTCCCTTCGATGGGAGTCAGGCCCCTCTTGTAGATGGGAGGTCAAGGAGCCTCCCATTAGATGAGGAGCAGAGCCCCCCTTTAGATGGGAGTACCAGGAGGCCCCCTTTAGGTGGGAGTCCAGGGCCGCCCTTTAGATGAGTCAAGGGCCCCCTTTAGATTGGAGTCAAGGGGCGCCCCTTTAGATGGGGAGTCAGACAGCCCCATTTAGGGTGAGAAGTCATGGTCCCCCTTTAGATGGAGGTCAGGCCCCCTAGTTAGTTGGGAAGTCATGGCCCCCTTCTAGAGGCAGAGTCTAGTTCCCCCCTTATAGGTATGTGTCAGGGCCCCCTTTAGGTTGGGAGTCAGGGCCCCCTTAAGGTGGAGGTCAGGGCCCCTTTAGACTGCGGAGTCTACAGGGGAACCCCTTTAAATAGGAGGTCCAGGGTCCCCCTTTAGATTGATTCAGGGCCCCCTTATGTAGGTGGGAGTCAAGCCCCCTTTAGATGATTCAGGGCCGCCTTTTAGATTAGGGAAGTCAAGGCCCCCCTTGTAGATAGGGAGTCAAGGCCCCCTTTAGTACTTAGGAGTCCTATCAAGGGCCCCTTTAGATGGCAGTCAGGCCGCCCTTTAGGCACAGGTCAGTGCCGCTATTCCTTATTATATATATATATACGGAAAAACAAAAAACAAAAACAAAACAAAACAACTTAACCTGATGACCTCGCGAAAGGGACGGTCCTGACCTCCCTGGGTGCTCTCCTGCCAGGCACGCTCCGCCCTGGCATAGGCGGCGCGCGGTGAAGTGACGTCACCGGGTGGCGGTTGCCTCATCCCCAGCAGATAGGCGGAACCGCGCCCGGCAACAGGCTGAAGGCCTAACACCTTCAGCCTGCCAGGGAGAATCATCGGAGTGAGCTGTGCTAGTATGCCGCTGGGCGCATTCCGCTGCCAACCCGGCGCAGCCCCCGGGAGTCGGGGACATTAGTCCCCGGCTACTGGGCCGTGTCTCTGGGCGCTCGGGACGTGCAGGGCCCCGGGCGCGTCAGGGACACCGGAATGAGCTCGGCCGTGCCCCGTGTAGCGGACGCGCAACACTCGGGCACGCCCCCCCTCCAGGGGCCACACAGCAGCTCTGGACCCACCACTCTAGGCGGGCCAGCCTGAGCCTGGTTTGGTGGCTGCGCCACCGGGCCGCCGCACTGACATGAGGGAATAAGGGAGCCCTCTCTGCGCAGCGGGCCCCCTTATTCCCACCGGCAGGCCGCGCATAACGGGAGTACAGGTTGTAACCCCTATATGGCCGGACCGTCGCCCAGCCTGCATTGTTTAAACCCCCGAACATCGGGCCGTTAACGTCATAAATGAACCTGAGAAACTGTGGCTGGCATCAAAAAACTCATTCCACCTCACTCTGATCGGGCTAAGGGCAATTATTAGACCCCTTATGGTAACCCGACATTTTGTCGTACTCATCGAACGGCAATGTGCGGGTAGGGGTTCCCCCAAATAGCCTAGGTATGAGTAGTACGTCAATGCGGATCTTGCGCGCTCACAAGCGGGAAGCCGAGCTGCAAATCGCTGCAGTGGAAACAGCGGTCTATTACCGGACCTGACATCATGCCTCCATCCCCCACGGGCCGAGTGGCCGCTCCGGCCGTGGGGGATTAACCGCCCGAGTTCGCGACATCGTGGTCATCTGACATCGCGGCTTGGTTGCGGGGCTGCGCAGAGATGAGCCCTTCTTGCCCGGCCTATCACGTGCGGCTCTGTAACGGCTGCCTCAGCGCGCCGTTACCAGTCTCCTACCAGGCAGCCCGGGAATGGCTGTAATGACAGCATCCCGTGCTTGGTCTGGTAGACGTCACGATGCCCACAATGCATTGTTGGGCATTGTCGACAGACAAGTTGACCATGGAGAACCAGCAATACCATCTAATAAGCTGCTTATGCTCGATTTCTCTCGATTATCATGAATGACTTCTGAACGAAATCGTTCATGCAATTCCCCCCCTGGGTGGGAGAAGTGTAAGAAGTATGAAAAAAGTTAAAAAAACAAAAAATGTGATAAAAAAGTAAAACACAAACACCCCAAAAAATAAAAAAAAAACACCGTAACATCGCGCCCTTGTTTGTCCCCCTTTTACAAACGCCGAATCTAGCCCTAAAGAAAGATCAAAAATATAATAAAGTAACCCATATTTAAGGTATCGCCGCGGTGCGTAGCGACCCGACCCTCATAAATCTGTCATGTTAATCTAACTTCCGTATGGACTGGAACGCCGTAAAAAAAAAAAAAACCCACAAAAAACAGTCACAGGAATAGCGATTTTTGTTCTTTTCCCCGCATCAACATCAAATGGAGTGAAAAGTCATCAAAACTCATATTCAAGGCATCAAAGTGATGCCACAATTACAAAACAGTCAGATCATACCCGCAAAAAAAAGTCCCTATACACAGCTCTGTCAATAACCCGAAAAAAATTAAAAAGTTTCTGTCTGTGTTAGAAGATAGCGAGTTCATAAATATTGTTTTACACAATAAGTAAACCTCTTTTTTTCAAAAAAATTGTGCTTTCAAATAAAAAAACGTACATAAATTTGGTATCAGACCGTAATCACGTCTCAAACCACAGGTAAAACTAACTTTTCACGTATACTGGCACGGTGATCGCGGAAGTTAAAAATAAAAATAAAAAACACGTGCTAGGATGTGTCAGTATTTACTCATCACACCCACCCACCTTCCAAAAAACAGATTTAAAAAAAAGCGATCATAAGTCTTTGTCCCACGCCAACAAATATACCCTAATAAAAACGTCAACTCATCCCGGCAAAAAACAAAAGTCCCTACATACAGCTCCATAAACAGAAAAAATAAAAAAGTTATGCTCTCTCAAAGACTGCGTGGGATGCAAAACGTTTTTTTTTTTCCTTTTTCAAATAAATGTGTTTTAAATTGTGTAAAAGCATAAAAATCAATTAAACAAATATATCAAATTTGGTATCGGCTGTAAATCGTATCAACCTGCTGAGTAAAACTACATGTCATTTGTATAACCGTGCACAGTGACCGCTGTAAAAAAAAAACATAAAGAAACACACCAGGAATTGCATGTTTTATTGTACAAAATTGCTTCACAGAAAACCTTAATAAAAAGTGATCAAAGCATCAGATGCCCCCCCGTAATGTAATATCAATAAAAACATCAAGCTCATCTCGTAAGAAAAACCAAGCCCACAAGCAGCGGTCCATATGCAACAAAAATTAAGAAAGCTATGCTGTCATAATAGCGACAACTAAAAATAAAAGACGCAACTTTTTTATATAAAACGTCGCTTCTATTGTGATAAAAGTAATAAAACATAAAAAACTATATAAACACTCTTATATCATTGTAATTGCGCTAGTACCTCCGACCGAACCCCCCTAGAAAAAAGTTTATCCTATTCACTTCTATCTTCAGCCCGATGGGCGAATACTTGTAAAGAATGCGAGAGCCCAAAAAACAATGGGCGGAAACTGCGTTTTCCCCCCTCCATTTCCATGGACCGTATCTAAAAAAAAACTACGGAACACCTGTGCGGCCCAAAATGCTAAAATACCCCCTTGGAGAGATTCGCCTGAAAGGGAGGCGTTGTATCCAAAATGGACAACTTCTGGAAGGTTGTCACCTGTTTTAGAACTTTTGGGGGCTTTGCAGATGCGACAGTGGTGGGCCCGCACCAATGGATCTGTGCGCCAAAAGCCAAATAGCCCACCCTCCCTTGCACCCCTCGCTGGCCAAGTCTCTCTCAACCAGCAGTTTAGCAACCCACATGTAGGGTAAGAGCCGAACTTGAAGAAATTGCTAGAACACAATTTTTTGGTGCTTTTTTTCCAAGATTGCCTTTTAAAACTTAAACAATTATCAGCTAAAATTTTTGTCAGATTATTGGAAAATAATAGGAGTATTGTTTGTTTTTATTTATCGAGCCGCGAACGCGTAAAAAAAAATTGTGCAACGCCTGTGGTAGATATACTCACTACAGCCTCCAGGTGCATATAATTCCGTAAGGGCTGTGTATGTTCCAATATGTTATTTTTTAGGGGTATTTATTAAGTTTTGGGAACCTTAGGTAGAGGTTAGTCCCGGCAAACCTGAAATGGCGCCCTAAAATAATATTCGTAATGAAAAATGAGACCCCAGAGGTCCGTAGGTGCGCTCCTCCTATACTGGGACTTGTGTGTTTTGAGCCAAATTATGCACTAGGCCACATATGGGATATCTCTTGAAAACGGTCAGCAATATGGGGAAGTCAATATTAATTTGACGATTTCTCGCCTGATCACATTTCTACCCGTATTCCTGTCAATGAATGTATAAACATTGAAAATCCTGCAAAAACAAAAGGAATTTGACAAATTTTCTTGAACATTTCCACATTGCCACTTTGAGCTTTAAATTCCGTGCGAAACACCTAATGGGTTAATAAACTTTCATAAATACGGTTTGAATACTTTAAGGGGTGTAGTTTCTTATATGAGTCACTATGGGGTTATCTCAACATACATGGTCAATCAAAGTCACGTTAGAACTAGGACTGGATCCCGTAAAAAATGTATATTTGCAAATTTCTCTTGAAAATTTGAAAAATACTACTAAATTTATAAGCCCCCTAATTGTGTCGAAAAAAAAGAAAAAAAAAACAAGAACATTTAAAAAAATTATGCCAAACTACACAGCAGACCTATGTGAAGAGCTAGTTATCAAACTATTTCTTTGTAGTGGGGAATAACTATCTTCTTACCATGCAGCAAGGGAAACATTTTTGAAGTTTGAAATTGGTGAACTTTTTCAAATTTTTCAGATAATTGTTGATATATTTTTGCCAACAAATAAGACGAATCATTTATTGGACCAAAATGTTCTTAACTATCTTAAAGCGCACTATGTGGTCACGAGAAAACCAATCTCTGAATCACCAATGGATAAGTTAAAGGATGTCGCAAGAAAAGTTTAATCTCACATAAAAGTGACACATGACAGATTTCAAAAAGGGGCTCTGTCAGAGAGGGCCAAAACGTGCTCCTGGCGGTAAGGTGTTAAAAGGTTCAAATCACCCCACCCCCCCCCCCCCGCCTCCTTTTTGCCATTTTACAAATAAAATCTAAAAAAATAAAATAAAAAAAGTTACACAGATTTGGTATCGCGCATCTGAAAAAGTTCGATCTATTAAAAATTGCGTTTTTTAGGTCATTTCACGTTCCCTAAAAATGGGAATAAATTCTAATCAATAAATTGCATGTATTCCAAGACTGGCGCCAAAAAAGTATACTCTGCCCAAAAAAAATGTCGCGCCACTCAGTCCGAAAGTAGAAAAAAGTTTATTGGTTAGCAGAAAATGGCTCCAACAACACAAAAATTTGACAAAAATAGAAATTGTTGGAATTTTTTTGTTATGTTCGCCAAAACAAACGGAAACCCTACCAGTTTGGTATTTGCTGAAATGCAGTATCAAACACTGTAGTAATACAAATACTAAGATTAAACTCTTGTACAAACGTTCCCTGGCAAACATGGGCGGCAGAATACATTTTTCGCTTCAATTTGTTTGCCCCACTTAGAATTTTTTTGCGGTTTCCCAGTATATTCTATCATACAGTGAATAACACCATTAGAAGGTACATCTTATCCTGCAAAATAAAAAAAAAAAACATATGTCTACGTAGATGGAAAAATAAAAAAGTTATGGCTCTTTGAAAGCGGAAGGGAAAAACCAATATGACAAAAGAAAAACCTCCATCAAGAATGGGTTAAGGATACAGATTAATTTTGTACATAACTATAAAGTGAATTGTTTTTTCTTTTTACTATTGTTTCTCATTTTTTCCATATGATGGCTTGTTTTTTCAGAAAGTATTTTTATTGACACAGTTAGGGGGTCATGTAATGTATTATATAAAGTTTACATGTTTTTGAGGGAGTGGAATACAGCACTTCCACAATTTATTTTGTTTACCCTGAAGTATAAATGACATAACTTCATTCTATACATTGATATGATAACGGCGATAACCAATCTTATCTAAATTTTATGTTGTTCTTCCTTTTCTAAAAAAAAACACAATTTTTTTTCCTGTTGTTAGGGTATTGTGTTTTTCAATCAGCTTGGTATTGCAGTTGGAAAACCGCAAACATTTTGGGTCTTCCGGCTTGATTATTTTTCATGGTGCCATTTCTGGGTGCTATGACTTTGTGGTCACGTTTTATTCTATTTTTGGAGACATTGTTTAACTTTTTTTCTCTATAGGGAATACATTTTAAAACTGTTCAGCAGTAAGAGTAAGGGCTTGTCCCCACGGCACAGGCTTTCACCCGGTTTTTCAGATGTTTTTGAAAAACCAGGTTTCTCTGCAAATCGGTGAAAACTTTAAAACGGGCCTCTAACGAAATCCTCCAGCAGCAGTCCCCCACTCTCACGAGTTTTCCTGCGCCGCCCGTGTGTTCATTCTTCCGACCAGGGTTTTCGGTCCGGAAGATGAACAAGGTCTCAATGTGAAGGGGGAGGGCTTTTCTCTGCTGAATTCGTGGAGAAAAGCCACCTCCCTGCGGCCCATAGTAGCACTGGGATAAACCAACCGGTATTTTACTTGTCCGTGTAAATGGCAACCTAAGAGTAAGTTTCCTTTTTTACTCATAAGCAAACCAAGTCATAGCCCGGATTTCGGCGTTTTACCCAGCGCAGTTTAAAGAAATAAAAGCTGAGCTCTGATAGGGTTTTGCTATGATGAACAAAGACAATCATAGGGGTATGTTTCACCACGTCTCTATTTGGACCAGATTTTCAGCAACCAAACAACATCATCCAAAACCACACCCTCAAATGTGCTTCTTCAGAAGAGGTTTTGGACGAGGTTTTCAATGAGGTTTTCACCCATACAAATTGATAGCCAGGGCAAAATCCGCACTGAAAAATGGTAAATACAACATATCAAAAACCGCATTCGAATTGCATCTAAAAATTGCTGAGGTATATTATGACATAGGCCATTTGAGGCTTCCCGATTTGATTTCCAATGGGTGATTTTCAGCGCTGATATGACACTTCTTTTAAAGCGCCCAAAACAGCTTCCAAAGAAGCTCCTTTGAATAGGAGTGAAAGGTCTCCATCATCTACACACAGCTCACCATACATTCACTGGGTTAAAACACTACAAAGGCAAGTAGTCAACTGGCAACGGCTTAATTGTCGGACTTATAATTACGCCCCCGCAATTACCGCCGTGTGGACCTGGTTGGCCCGGGTGGGAGGGCGTTTAGGCGTGAGGGAGTAAGCAGGGGTGCCAGGCACTAATGTCTCCGAGTGGACACCCTCGCGCCCGGTCCCAAAGACTATCTACTGCAAGGCGGCGCGTATGACGGCGCTAGAAAAGTGACATGTCAATTTATCTCCCCGCCCGGGCTCGGCTTCGCCGGGCGGGGATAATGAGACCTTAAATCCCTTAGTTTCTCTATGAGGAACTGTGAATACCGTAATGAATTGGCCGTTTTTTCGGGCCCGTAAATTGGCGCACTTGGCTGTCGTACAAACTGACCGAAGATACGGCCCCATTTTAAGGCCGTGGGTGAACATGTGCCTTAAGGGGGCATATATGAGCGGCAGTTTTCACACACTATTTCTGGCGATGCTGCGTCCTCAGCTGTCATACTCCCAAGTGTCCCTATTTTGGAGATGGACAGACCCCTATGTTTAATACCCAAGTCTCAGCCCTCTTTAGCTCTATAAATGTCCCATCATTTTCACTAGGAAACAAAGATTTTGCATCAATGCCTGAATATCTTTTGTCTTTAAAAAGTATCTGATATTTGTTTTTCGCTTATATATAACATAACAATTTACTTACTATTTTCATCACTGGATACAATGCAATCCTGAAAATGTGTCCCTTTTTGGCTATCTAAAAAGTTGGGAGGTATGCTCACTGTGCCGGCTCTGCTGTTGGATGCACCTACCCTATGTGTAAGGTGCATTAGTCGAAAGCTTCGCCACTTTCGCAATGGCCCCTAACATTAAGTGGCGTTCTGGGGGGCGTCTCGCCAGGAATTCGGAAACTTTGACCGCATGTTATGAATGTCCCGCTAGCAATAGTGCAGACGCATTACACTCTGAAAGTCAGACTATTTCAATGTGGATCCCTAGTCACTGAGACCGCCGGAACGAGTCAAGAGTGAGATCTAGAAAAATTCTCTTTTAAGGGCCAAAAATGTGCAATATTTTCCTCGCACTTACACTAGTACAGAAAATAAAAACGGAACATTTAATGAATGTGGGGGTCAGTGCCAGGGGTGTGGGTAGTGTTTCAGATGTCTGGATGGGTTTGGAACACATGGTGGGGGGGTATGTGAGGGGCAAGGGTTGGGGGGGGTGTTCTGGGGTGGGGGGAACAGGCCTCAATGGGGGGTGGGGGGGGAGGCGAGTATACATATCAAGACTTTATAAAATTGGAAACTTAAATCTAACATTTGATGAAAGAATGTGATCATATAAAATTAATCTAAAAATATAAAATGTCCCCAAAATATAGCAATATCGATCTATAAAATGTAGATATAAAATTCCTATAAGACTTAAAATAATTTTACATTTATATAAGCCACTGGAAGTTGTACTGATTGTTACCGTATATACTACTCTGAGTATAAGCCAACCCGAGTATACATCCAAGGCACCTACTTTTTGCCACAAAAACCCCGGAGAAAACTTATTGACTTCGATATAGCCTAGGCGTGGAAAATACAGTCGGCTACTGGTGAAATTTAAAAATAAAGATACCTATAAAATCTACAAAAGGCATTGATAGGCATTTTTAATCTTAACTCCCGCCATTACGGCAGATATACAGGCCAGTTTACATGTCCCGCATAGGCAGATATTAGGCAGGTACATGAGGGCATTTTTTGAATGTCCACCATAGGCAGTTTAGTGTCCCCCGATAGGCAGATATAGGCTGGTACGTAGGCAGTTTAGATGTCCACCATAGGCAGGTAATACGGCAAGTATAGGGCATTTAATGTCCCCATAGTTGGTATAGTGTCATTATATGTCCCCCCTAGGCAGGCTATAGGCAGGTAATGCCTACCCCATAGTCAGGTATAGGCTCCTCATGAGGCAGGTAATAGGCAGGTATATAGTCGTTTATAGGCTGTATAGGCAGGTTAATAGGTACCCCTAGGCATGGCTAAGGCAGGTTAATTGCCCCCATAGGCAGGCTATAGCAGTATAGGTTCCCCCTACTGGCACAGGTTATAAGGCCGGGTATTATGTATTACTAGTGCCAGGTAGTATGGTCCCCTCTAACAGGCTATAGGGCATTTATATGCAGGGTATAGGCAGGCATAGGTCCCCCTAGGACAGGGCCTATTAGGCAGTATAGGTCGCCTAGGGGCAGGTCTATAGGGCATGGTAAAAGTCCCCTAGGCAGGCTAGATGCAGGTATTAGGAAGTGTATAGGTCCCCTAGGCAGGCTAAAGCGAGGTGTAGCCATCGTTTTAAAAAAAACAAAAAAAAAAACACTTACTCTCGATCCCGTTGCTCCGTCTCCCGGGCGCGGAGTCCACTGCGAGGATCGCATACAGGGGGAAGAGATAGCTTGACAGCGCCTGGCCACCGCATGCCCTGGACGCTGTTATCAGCTTGAACCTCGGATTCAGTCAGCTATAGTTTGCTCTTCCCCTGGAGGTATTATCGCATATAGCTGAGTGGTCCCTAGTCGCACGCACGGTATCCATACGCAGCGCTGATTGCTGACAGTGACACGATATAAGCCGCGAGGGGGGAATTTTCATCACAAATCTTTTGTCTGAAAAACTCGGCTTATACCTCTAGTTATAACGGTATATTTTAAATTTTTAAAACATTAAATTTGAAAAAATTTTTTGCTGCTCTCACCCTTTATTTTGCATACAGCAAAAGCCAGCACAGCACAGGTCTTGCTGCGACCTTGTGGTCCTCCAAGCTGATCAGTAACCATAGTTTCTTATTCCACCTGACATGCTATCACCAATGATTTTTTCTCTTATTTCCAGTCTATTCTGTAACCTAAAACATGAGTTTAGCTTCATAACCTTCACTAAACTCTTCTTCACTACTATCCTCCACAGACATGTCTGCCCCTCAAACCTCCTGTCACTCTATTCCCCCTCCTTGTAGATGTAAGCCCTTGCGGGTAGGTCCTCTCTCCCTCCTTCGGTGCCAAATGTCATCGACACTTATCACTGAACTCGGTTGTGACTATGATTATGTATATAACCCCCTCGAATGTACAGCGCCCTGGAATCAATGGCGCTTTAAAAGAAATAATAATAATAATAATAATAATAATTAGTAATGCGCCTAAGTTCCGCAATGTGCCAAACACACAGACGAGGGGCGGGGAACTTTACACTCCATTTATGAACACACAAAAAACACTTCACGCGTACATCAACAGCGCATTTACACTTAAATAAATATGAAAAGATGAACTTCGACACGCCTCCGTTCATACATGCCCCCCTAAGCCGCACACACTGCTTTTCAGCAGATATGCAATGAATATGGTATATGCTTCAATCCTCAATATTGATGGAGCAAACGGAGTAAATTGGATTGGACTTATCATGGCAATGTAAAGGGAGTATGGAGAGGACTCTTTTGCTGAGCCTACTCCATATACAACAGGTGGCAGCTGTTAGATACAGCCGACACTCGCCGGTAATGGAAGTCGGAGCGGGCTCCGATCCCTGCTGTTTAAAAGTCGCAGTGATCGAGATTGTGGCTGCGGCGTCTGAATGAATGAGGAACAGTGCTGTGTTGCTGTGTGGGAGGAGGGTGAGCAGTTGCTATGAAAGCCAGAAGCCTAGTACATAATGCAGAACTGTGTACAAGCAATCACACCCCTTTGTAGTCTAGTACCCCAAGGGAACTAAAAGATGAGTAAAAAAAAATAAAAAAAGTTTTAAAAATATAAGAAAATGCAAAATATTTCAAGCCATTTAAAAAAAAAAAAATGGAAAGCTTGCACATAATATGAATCCATCGAGAACCAGACTTACTGTCAGCATCAAAGACACAGTGTCAGCCAGAATGAAGGTCATGTGACCTAACTGGGACTGCTGCATCAGTCAGATATCCTGTGTTGAGCTGCAGGTAAGCAAAGTTACTGGCACTAAAGTATACCTAAAAGCAATTTCTTACAATCTAAGACAATGTAAAAAAAATTGGAGTGTTTGTTTTATTAGAAAAAAAAGTAAATTGCTCAATGCAAAAATAAAGATAATTAAGACTATATATATATTTTTATGTCCCTGGCATCGCTGACGTAAAAAGCCACATTAGGTTACTGACACTTGTGCATTAGTGTATACAGCAGCTGCCTTAAGTAGCTGATCTGGGTCTGGCTTTTTACTGGGATGGCCAAAGAGATGGGTGGGACGGTCATTCCCACATTCTCCATACAGTGACCATATTGTGGAAAATATCAGTGTACACAAGCTCTGCAGACTGTATATTACCTCCATACAGTGCCCATATAGGTGGTATGACACCAGTGTACACAGGCTCTGTCATACTGTAACTACCTCATAAAGTGCCCATAATAGTCGGTAGATGCTCCATGTACATCAGGCTCTGCAGACTGTATACTACCTCCATACAGTGCATATATTCGTAAATACCAGTGTACACAGGCTCTGCAGACTGTATATTACCTCCATACAGTGACCATATAGTGGTAGATGCCACTGTACATAGGCTCTGCAGACTGTATACTACCTCCATACAGTAACCATATTGTGGTAAACACCTGTGTACACAAGCTCTGCAGACTGTATACTACCTCCATACAGTGCATATATTCGTAAATACCAGTGTACACAGGCTCTGCAGACTGTATATTACCTCCATACAGTGACCATATAGTGGTAGATATCAGTGTACACAAACTCTGCAGACATATAAGTTATTACTGTGCAGTTACATCCAGTTACTAACAAGTTATGCCTTCTCTGATGAGTTGTTCACTTTCCCTTTTCTTCTGCATCCAGTCCAGAACGCCATAATGACATCCCCAAGCCACAACTTGTGCCTTCAGAATTTGCACTCAAATATCTTATTATTATTATTATTTATTTTAAAGCGCCATTAGTTCCAGGGCGCTGTACATTCGAGGGGGTTACATACATAACATAAGTCAAACGAGTACAATGATAAGTGATGAAAGACAATTGGCATGACAGAGGGAGAGAGGACCCTACCCGCGAGGGCTTACAATCTACAATCTATTAGGATCCTATCTTTTCCAGGTTCTCCCTATCTGTCCCCCACCTCTATACAGGCACAGCCCATAGCTTAGAGGCACAGTCTCCTAGACAGGTGGAGAAGAAAAGAGGACTAACCCCCTGGAGATTGTGCTAGGCCTATGGCCCTTTTTTACAGATTTCCCTGTTGAACCATGATGGATTAATTGCACTACGTTGGACCAGTTTTGAATCCATTTCTTTAATAAAATGGTCAATGAGGGATGTTGTTGGGAGTGTTTATTTAAATGTTTTTTCATGTTGTGTCAGTGTGTTTATTTTACCATTTTATTCCAGTGTTCATAACAGAGGTGTTTGACAGATGGCTCTGTATTACTAGTGCTGGGGCTTGGTCTTGTTGGGGTGACCAAAAATAAATAAAAAATACGACACTGGCTGACATGAAGCCACAGTGCTAGTATTAGAGAGTTATCTGTCCAAACACCTCTTTTACTTACACTGAAAACATTTTTTAAAAATATACACTGAAACACAAAAACACTTTATTTAAATGAATACTCCCCAACAACATTCCTTGTTGACCATTTTATTAAAGAAATGAATCCAACACTGGTACGACATAGTCCAACGATTCTGATGTTGTCCTGAGGAGAAACTTAGAAAATACAAAAACACTAATCAGCACTTGACTGACAGCTTTCTATAGTGTCTAAGGCAGCATAAATACTGAATATGGCCCTACAAATAGGTAAATCCTCCTTTTAAAAAGGTAGTCTTAATTAATCTTGTAGCCCACAAATAAGTTAGCCAAATCCATGCTATGAGGTAGGTGGCACCAAGCTGGGACTAGCCCGCAGGGGAGCAAGGGAAACTCCTCATAGACCTCTGGGCATGGTGAGCCCCTTTGTATAGTGGGCTTGAGGCTGCTTTTCAGGGAGAAAGGATGAGAAAGAAAGGCAGAAAGCATGAGGCATTTGCAGCCATGGATAGTAGCTGTAGAATGGGCCCCAAGGAACTCCACTCGTGGGCCCCAAAAATCAACTTAACTGGTGGGCCCAAGACACCCCAGTCTCTGTAGATAGCCCACCTATCAGGTAGGTAGGAAGGGAGCATCAACAGTAAATAAGGCCCCAGTTAGGCAAGGCCCCAGAAACATCCATAGAAAAGAGGTTAAATGGCCGGGAGCGGAGCAAACTCTGTTCCCGGCTGCTGCAGCAAGAACCCGACACTACCTTACAGTCAGCTCAAGTGGTGAAGACACAGCTTCTGAGACTTGCCAACTCTACTGGAAGCCCATGATGACTCCGCTATTTCTAGGAGTCTCCCGGATAATCCAGGAGAGTTGGCAAGTATGATGTGCAATAGAGGTGTCCCATGTAGCAACTCTGAGGCCCCATATGATGCTGAAAAATGGTGACACATTCTAGGTTGCCCTCATCTTTATGTTACTTATGACTAAAACCTGCACAAGGATGTGATTTCCACAGTTGCTGCAATAATAGAAGACACAGAAAAGTACAATCATGAAATTTTGATGGGGGCACCAGGGCCTTCTACCCAGATGGTTACAAGTGTGGTAAGACTAGAACATCAGAGTTCAGCAGATATACTGGCCTATTAGACATCCTTCCCAACTCTTCTTTATCTTTATTAGTTTTTTAATGTCTCAATAAAGATTTCTAGTAGATGTAGCAGAAGTGGGAAAAAAGCAACGGCAACTTCTAGTATACACTCCGTAGCAGTTGACTGCTATAGGGGGTATACTAGAAGAGGTTGTCACCACTTTCTTATATCTCCAAGAAAGAACAATCCATGTATTCTTTTTCACAGATTATAACTCAATGTAAACTTGTAATAAAACAACAGAACAGTGATGATTTTATAATGATTTATTAGCGCTATATGCATAAGATGGTAATGCACAGGTCCTTCTAGTCATATGGACCAGGTTACAGTCACGAGTCGGTGGAATAATGTGGCACCTTCTTGGTGATCTCTATAGTTCCCTCAGGAAAGGCTACCTGAAAATATACAAAGAGAATCCTATATAAAAGGCGTCTAATGCAAGATGTTCTATGAGGTTAAAAAGGGTGATAAGAAAGATTAATTTCTATACAGAGAATTTATTGGTGATCAGATAGATCACACAGAATATGATTTCTTACCGTCTATTAGATGTTCTGAAGCTTGGCCTTTCCCTCCGTTCAGAGAACTAGAAACTGACCAAGTGCACGGCGCTGCTGGACTCCATTTGGATGCAGCAGGTGACAGTAAGTGACCTGCAAAATAACAGATGAATTGTAAGAAACCAATGTTCTATATATAAATTACACACAGGAAGGTTTATTTAATAGCAGAATAGACCTGAAATGTCACATCAGTAAATAATACCAACAAACTGTGTCTTGCTCACCTGTCATGATGGTGTCTTATATGGTGTCATTATAGACAGACTACTAGAGGAAGAATTCCTTCCGAACTTCAGACAGGGAAATTAGAATAAATTCCTGGTCACTGTTTCCATGGAGGACTCCTGAGATGGGATAATGTGGCACCTTCTTGGTGATCCTCATGGTGTTGCTCTTTATAGTTCCCTCAGGAAAGTCTACCTGAAAACATAAAGAGAATCCTATATAAGAGGCGTCTAGTGCAAGATGTTATGTGAGGATAAAACAGGTGATGAGAAAGTTTAGGTTTCTTCCAATACACATGAAATGTAACACCAGTAAATAATTCCAACATGTGTCCTGCTCACCTGTCATGATAGTGTCTGATATGTTGTACTTTTTCCATATAGCAGCCCGGCCATTGATGGTAGAGTGGACAGGGCTGTATGTTAGAAGAATGTGATGGAGGTAAACAGGAATTCCCAGCCGGGCATGGAGAAGGTGGAAGATTATTCCTAATAACACAAGGGAATGAACCATTGGTCAGGATGTTTATCACACCAAATTATCATAAAACTTCATCAATCTCTAACCCCTATTATTAATATTATTTGCCAGCTTCGGTGGGCATCTACCTAGCCCTGTAACCCTGAACAGTACTTGTATCTTATTTTCTACCCACCTGTTCTGATGTTATCTTGATGTGAGGAGCCTGTAGATGACAGAGACCAATCCACTGATGTTAGGGTGGGCAGTGCAGCAGGTTATAGGGCCGTCAGTTGTTGGAGCAGGTCATATGATGTTTTCAATGTCAAGACAGAAAGGCCATGGAGAGCACAAATATTGTCTTCATCTGTAGATTGGAGCATTCTCCTAAATGTTTGTCCCTGGTGTTCTGCTACAGATGTACGGCACATCCAGCAGTATTGTCCCGATCTTACTTTCTGGATGGTCATTCAGAAAACAGCTTGAAAATTTGACCTGGTCTGAAGCCTACACCATGTTGGTGGGATGATAGGTTTCTGACCACACAGGACATACAAAGCTGAAGTCTTCAAAAAGCTTCTGAGATGTTATTTTGGACGTTCTTTCCTTGTAGCGCAGATTAGCAGTGACATTTAGGTGCTCCCGAACTGACAGCAGTATTTCAGGGGGGACCGCTGTCCTGTTCTCCACATCCTTCCAGTTTATAGCTGAGAAAAATGGATGTTCTCTGATGTTTCCATTGACTCCCAGCCGACTGTGCTGGTCTTTGCACAAAAGCTCTTGCAAGATTTTTACAGTCTCAGAGGTTAGGAACTCTGGGTAGTAAGGAGTCTTGTTGATGACGGCATACTCGATGCGTTCATCTGTGACAGCAAAGAAAGGATGCCATCCAGTGGAAATATAAAACAAACTCACTCCCAGAGCAAAGAAGTCAACCCCCCGTCCATATTCCAAGTATAAGACCATTTCTGGGGCAGCGACTCCTGGTGTTCCTCTGCACCTATCTGTGGTAGTCCCAAACACATTAATTATTGAAATGCCAAACTCGGTCAACTTGATATGGCCTTCTCTGGTCAGTAAGATGTTTTCTGGCTTCAGGTCCCGGTGGATGATGCCTCTTGTATGGAGAAACTGCAGACCGCAAATGATTTCTGCTGCTATAAAACTTGATGTGGAAACTTCTAGACGACCTTTCTTCTGAATAAAATCATTTAGGTCCCCCCCAGGTGGCCAGTTCCATCACATAATAGACATTGCTCTTAGTGTGGAAAGCAGCAAGGCCATGGACTAGATAGTGTTCTCAGAGATAGATGGAGAAATCCTCCCCCC
>JAODAL010048938.1:0-28572 GCA_025379985.1 Phyllomedusa bahiana | reverse complement strand
TGTTCATTCACTCCCCCGGAATTAATCGCTCTCTTCCTCTGATTATTTACCCACTGGAAGATTTCAGTCTGGCCTCTATTACAAGGTCAACATAAAAATCAAAAATTCTCGATTAACTTACCGAACTATGAAACCGATTAAAGCTAATTCCTTTCCCGCTGACTAAATATCTTTTAATATCTTCATACAACTCCCCAAAATTTTTCCTTTGTAAAAAAGCCAAGCTTCCCTCCTCTTATTACGTCCCATCAAGGGGGAACTCAATATAATTGCTTACATCAAGCCATCGGCAATTTCATTTTTTAAAAAAAAGCTTTATCTTCGGATATTCTATTGCTAGCCGACCAGTTAAATCCCAACACACCCTTTCAAAAAACCCCTATACTCAGTTGATCAAATTTATTTGGTAACAAATGACCCAGATTCTCTACCTCCTTAATAACAAAAACAAACATCTTAGGTGGGCTGGGTTTCCCCAAAATCTTAAACTTTCCCTTTGGGGCAGGACTTTTAAAAAAAGCCAAATACTTTGAAATCCTGCAAAAGAAAATTTTAATAGGCTTTAAAGGGAAAACCACTGAGGGGGTTTTTGAAATTTTTTTGAAGTATTGGCTTTTAACTCCACTCTCTATTCTAACCCTAGGATTACAAAGCTTGCCTACCATAGACTTAACCCTTTGTTGCTGGAACAAGTTCGTTTCCCGGCAATTTGGTAAAATCCCAGACCCCAATACCCCTAAAATATTGGCCCCTTTAACTAAAAACTCCCAAAATCTCTCAATCACTTTTTGGGAGTCTAAAGGAGCCTTACTTTTATCTGACATCATAAAGGATTCATCCATCAAACCCTTCACGGTGCTCAAGGAGAATTTCCATATTTCCAATTCAGACCTATACACTTATCTTAGAATTACACACTTCATCTGTGTTAGATTCCTTTCCCTGGTACTTCAATTCCTAGAATCTCCAAATAAATCAAATAAAAAGGGTACAAGATTGTTTTACGCCATCCTCTCTAATAACTGCATGTTTGTTAAAACTCATAACATTCTAACATGGAAAAAGGACTTGTTCCTTTCCTCCTCTGAAGTCCAATCGAAAACATTGATCTTGTGGACCCATTGATCCACAGCAGCACAATTTTGGGTTCAAAACCCGAAATTTGGGACTAATTGGGGTAAAAAAAAAACTTTTTCACTTACCCAAATGTATCCTACATTTTCCAAATTGGATTAAGACACTATACATAGCGGAGAACCTTCTTTCCCCTTTTTCCCCTCTTTTCTTTTTTCCCCCCCTTTTAAAGTTCATTCTTTTGTTTTATGGAAGTTCTATTGTGATTGGTTCATTTTTTTTTTTTATTGGGGTTGGGGGTTCTATGTTAGCCCAAAACGCAAAAACTTTTTTATTTTACTAATGAACCCCGCCCTTTTATTCACTGTACCGGGTATTCTTTTTTGGCTTCCACGTAATTGTTTAAGACTTTCTTGATTTCCCCTTGTTCTCTATATCTTTGGATTCTATCTTAATTGTCATCTTAAGTGTCAATTTTCCAATTGACTGATTCAAATCCTATGATCTTCTGAACTTGGGTTCTACTCGTAATAAACAATCATGTCAAAGTTAAATAAATACAATACATCTAAAATATATCACTGAATACTCCAAGGATTCATCAGGTAAAAAGGGTGTTTTTGGGTGATAAGTACGTTTCAATCTATGTCTTATTACAAAGACATTCCATCTTTATTTAGACGCCATCTAAGAAACTGCTCCCTTTAAAGTATTTAAAACAGCATTTAGAAAGTTTGTAGGTGTTACACAGAAATTAAAATAAAGTGGGAGGGAAATTTTTTTTTTTTTTGCAGTTTAATTCTTTTTTAAACCCTTATTTATTGGAAAAAAGTAGTGTAAACCCGGGAAAAACAAATTTCCTTTTGCTTTCCGTTCTGCCATAGGGTAGTGTTTCTCTTGCTAACTTCAGCCCCCAGAATGGAAGGAGCACCTATCAAACTTTTGTTATTCATTTTCATTAGGATATATTTTAGGCACCATTACAGGTTTACTGTAACCCTAAGGGCTAAAACTTCATAAACACCCCTAAAAAGACTTAATTTGGGAATATATCCAGAGGTCAGGTGAGTATATTGACCCCAAAGGTGTTTCACAGGTTTTTTTAGCATTAGGCTGTAAAAAATAAAAATTTCAGTATTTCCATTAATAAGCAGTTTTAGCTGAAAATTTTTAATTTTCACAAAGAATACTGAAAAAAAAGCACCAAAAAAAGTGTTACACAATTTCTTTCAAGTACGGAAATACCATGAGTGAGTGGGTATAAACTGCTGTTTAGGCGTATAGCAGGACGTACAAGGAAGGAAGTGCAATTTGACTTGCCCTCAATATTTGGTGCGCCCTCAAAAGAAGTTACACAGCTATCAATGTCTAAACCTCTGGCAACAAAAGTGAGTAAATCCTTAAGTAAAAATGGACAAATTACGCAAAATTGATTATTTTTCATCCTTGGTGTCATATGACTATCACTCTCACGCTCTCTCATAACTCTCTGAGGATCAAAAAAAAGATTGTTACTCTACATAAACATGGTCTAGGCTATAAGAAGATTGCCAACATCCTGAAACTGAGCTGCAGCACCGTGGCCAAAACCATACAGCAGTTAAACAAGACAGATTCTACTCTTCTTAGACCCCGTTATGCTCGTCCAAAGAATTTAAGTGCACATGCTTAGATCCCGGGTTTTTTACAATACATACCTTGGTGTCAGCACGCAGTGTAGTCCTGCTTGTGCTGATAATGAGGAGACTGCTGAAAAGTTTTTTTTAAAATATTGACTGTGAAATGAAAAATTGAAAAAAAAAAACCCACAACAAAAAATCCTGAAATTTGTGTTTAACATAACACTAGTTAAACAGTAGGTCATTTTCTGATTTCCCGTTTAAGGGGAAAAATACCTTTGCACCTACAGCATTCAATGGAGCATGGCACTTTGTTTCTGTTGTATTTGTATGCCTCTGTACAAAACCTAGGCAGAGAAGATAGTTCATGTACCTCAGTAGATGCCCTATTACAGCTTTGTACAACATGTATGGAACTGATCCTAATATTAACTATCTTTTTTTTATTTTAATTTGTCAATTTTTATAGCTTTACTAAGAGCAGAGTTATTCTTCATTGACTGCTCTGACTATATCACAAAATGTGTGGGTGAAGGTGTATATCAACTATCCAGATTACAGCAAAACCTTTAATACAATTCCAAATAAAGAGCTCATAGATACAATACTAAAAATTACACTTAGTCCCTGGATAATTCAGTGATTTACGGCTAGATAAATGATAGATACTAGCCTGTTTTGGTAATGGTGTGAATCTTGAACGGAGACTAGTTACAAATACAATGCATTCCAAATTGTTTTGTAAGTTATATTTTGTCGTGGATTGACCTAATTGATTGATGCAAACGACAGTCATAATAATGTTGAAATCATCGACCATATAAATACATTTCAGTAAAAATCAAAATTTTATTGGACAAACCTTCCAATGATGATTTTTTTCTAACCCCTTCCTGATGGACGGTCATAATAATATGGCTCCAAATGTTGTTCCTCCTCGCCTTCTGAAAGCCATAACGTTATTATTTTTCCACCTACATAGACGTATGAGGGCTTTTATTTTGCAGGACAAGATGTACTTTCTAATGGTGTCATTCATATTACCATAGAAAATACTGGGAAACGGCAAAAAAATTCTAAATGGGGCAAAATGTGAAAAAAACATACTTGCACTATGTTTGCGGGAGTTTTATTTTTACGGCCTTCATTCTTCGGAAATGATGTGATATCTGTATTCTACAAGTTGATACGCATGCGTCAATACCAAATACGAATACCAAATACGAAAGTCCCAAATTTTCTATTTTTGAAATTTGTGCCGCAGCGCCATTTTGTGCGACCAAAAACTTTTTTGTACGAACACCTATGCACAGGAGTGAGGCGGCATTTTTTGCGGGATGAAGTGTCCTTTTTAGTGCTAGCAGTTTGGATTGCATGCAAATTTTGATACATTTTATTTATGGGACGTGAAAAACGCAATTTTGGCATTTGGAATTTTTTTCCTCTACGGTGTTCAGTGTACGGGATAAATTATGTTACATTTTAATAGATTGGACTTTTTCAGATGCAGCAATACCAAACATGTGTAAATTTTTTATTTATTTTTTTATTTGTAAAATGGTGAAAGTGGGGGGTCTATTGAACTTTTAATACCTTTTTTATTTTTTTTTAACTTTAACTTTGAGTCCCCCATGGGCGCTTCACCACTAGGGGGCTCGATCATTTCTACAGCCTAATGCATTGTTATATGTCGGTGAAGGGTTAAAAAATGAAGGCTCAAAATGCACTGTCAAATTATTGTGCAGAACAGAGTTATAAAATAATTTAAAGATTGAAAAGAACTGAAAATAGCCATTTTTGGAATTTACAGCATTAAGAGGTCACAATTACTGAAATCAAAAGCTATTCAAAAACATCATAACAGGCCAAGCTACATGTTAACATAGGACCCCTTCTCTGATATCACCTTCACAAATCTTGTGTCCTTTGGACTTGTGAATTTTTTGAGAGTTCCTGTTTGAATTTCTTTGCTGAATGTCAGAATAACCTCCCAGCGCTGATGTTTTGATGTGAACTGCCTCCCACTCTCATACATATTTTGCTTTAGGATACTCCAAAGGTTTTCAGTTCGATAGACGTCTGGCGAGGATGATGGCCACTCCATGAGTTTCTTTTATTTTATGCCTATAGCAGCCAATGACTCTGAGGTCTTCTTTGCAGCATGAGATGGTGCACTGTCCTGCATAAAAATAATTTTGCTGCAGAAGGCAAAGATCTACTTTCTGTACCATAGAAGAAAGTGGTAAGCCAGAAACTATATATTTTGCAGAGGTCATTTTACCCAGTTCTACGAGCTCTCTCCCTATGATTTAGCCCCGACAAGTGACTCCACTACATCTTTATTGATGTCGAAGCCTAGTTGGGACATGGTGCCCATCCACCAATCATCCACTACGCCATTCCCCTGGACCATTCAGGATTGCACGGCACTCATCAGTAAACAAGAATGTTTCAAAATTAGTCTTCATCTATGTGTGGGCCAACTGCAACCATTTCTCCTTGTTAACACTGTTTATGGGTAGGTTTATAGACATATATCAAAAGCTGCTTGTCCTTCTCCTTCAGCCTTAATGGATTAAAAGTGTTCTCAATTAGGGATAAGCGATTATAATCGACAAACTTGAAATTGGCACAGTTATTAGGTTGATCGGAAATTTCCGATCACGTGATATTTTAGGTGACAATCTGCAGATAATCTATTACTATTGCGGCATTTTCGGCGCTTCCTGTCATTTGGGGGGCCAAACAAATCACTTAGAGCATAGAGCAGGGTGAGCTGGGTGTGCGACGTCATGACTGTGATGTGTATAGTTGTCATTGGCTGGAAAAATCACATGAACTCGTTTTGCATAGAACAGCGTTTCCTATTCAGTATCAGTGTTTCAGTGTCTCTCACTAGAGCAAGACGAGTGCTACGTCTCTCTCAGTACAGCTCATCTCAGAGACACAGTACTTCTCTTTATTCCTACAGACAACTATGCTTTTAGTAGTGAACATTAGAATATAGGTAGATAAGAGAATTTCAGTTCTTATTTAGTTACACAGAGACTTTTAAAGAAGCATCTAGCGCTGTACAGCCGTGGGGAAGGGGTGGAGGGCGGACGGACAGACAGACAGACAGGCTGGCTTTGGAAAGGAGGGTGAAATATGTGCAGCCCAGACTTTGTTGTGAACCTGCATTGAAATTGTGTTTTTTTACCACTTTTTGGCCAGCACACCTTGCACCTCAGGTGAAATTGTACCTTTTATTTTGTGCATCCCAGTTTTTTTCAAAGAGCCACCTTGTACTTAAATTTGGATACAGAAATTTTGTAGTAACTACTGGTATATTTCATTGGTGCAAAAATCACCTTTTCTTATCCGTATAACTTTAAATAGCTGTATTTCACTTTGGTGCAGCCCAGTTTTGTTCAAAGAGCAAGCTTGTACTTAAATTAGGATACAGAAATTTTCTAGTAACTGTTCTCATGTGTCACTGCTTCAAAAAACGCAATTTCTCATCCGTGTAACTTTTGAATAGTTTTATTGTGCTTGGAGAATCTCAGTTTGGCGCAGATAAAAACTATCAATTCCTAGTCCTACTGGGCAGTTGTAAATCCCTGGGACTGAAGGAAGAACACTGTTTTATTTTGTCTTACGGTTCTTCCACCAGACCACATTTCACATGTATTCGCTAGAAACAATTCTATTTTTTAATCCTAGTTGGCTGTTGGAAAATTTGGGGATTTTAGAAGGCTGGTGATTTGCTGTCTTTCAATAAGAGACTTTCAAAAACTCTTTCCATACCTTTTTTAAAATTTTTATCTTTCGAACATGGAGCGAAATGCAGGTGGTAAAACGAGCAAAGAGGGTGTAGGACATGGGGTAGAGGTACGAGAGAATTTTGCTTCTTCCAGTGCTGGCGACAACACGCAAGCCAGGGGATCGTCAATTGCAGGACCATCAGGCCTTTCATCGCTGGGTCGGTCCCCTGTGAATCTCAGTAACGAACAGCGTTGCCAATCTGTTCTTCAAAGGTTAATGCAACCTGCATCTCACCAGTCGTCCTCCCAGACATGGCCACAAATGTCGTCGTCATCATCATCAGCATCCGTCCAACATGAAGCGAAGGCAGCCCAAATGTCAACTCGTTTTACCACACTGTGGATAATCCATTTTCTGAAGACACCTTTGATGACAAAATACGGTTGGGGTCAGAAGGCATTTTTCAAAGACAAGAGGCCAAAGAGGATGATTTTGTCTGCTCTGACGCCCAATTGCTGATGCCATCAGAGGAGGAGAAGGAAGCAAGTCAGTTGCCACAAATCCTGAGCGGTCAGCAATGCCTAGCAGTGCCTGTTGCTTGTAGCCCGAAGTTCCAGGATGTAGAATGTCAGGACGAGGAAGTCATCTGTGTCGATGATGATGAGGACATTGCGGATCCAACGTGGTCTGTTCAGCAGAATTTGATTGCGAGCGCTTCATCACTGGATGAGGAGGAAGACGATGGGGTAGTGTCAGTATGGGTCCCGCCTCAAAAAGGTAGAGGGCAGTCGTACAAGTCCGCTGAGATTATTCCGCCAGCCACGATCAGAGGAAACACCGCTCCTCGCTTATCGCCGTTGAAAATGTCCAGGATCTCTCAAGCCGGGGCCTCTTTCGAGCAAGCCTCTGATTCACCCGGCGATGTCATATGCCGCCTTTGCCGTAAACGCATCAGTAGAGGGAAGAATCTTAGGTTTTTAACCACCACCAACATGTCTGGTCACATGCAGCGAATGCGTGAGTTGAAATGGAGGGACACTTGGCCAAAAAAGGCCACACCGATCCCGGACTTTCATCCACTGTCACACCCTCTTACTCCGCCTCCTCTTCCTACCGCCACAACCAAGCGTTCCTCAGCTGGCCATGTCTCTCAGAGTCATGATCAAGAATCAGCCTCTGCTTCTGCCTCCACTGTCGCCCGAGTACCAGCAGCACCCCCAGAGACCCTCCTAACCCTTCTCCTTCCACCATTTGACGCAGCCGCCCTACAGTGGCCAGTCTAGCAGCCAGCCTTCTGTCTACCCCCGGTTTGGGACAGAAGAAACACTTTAACCAAACCATCCCAAAGCCAAAAGCTTGAATGTCGGCATTGCCAGGCTTTTGGCCTTGGAAATGTTACCTTTCCGTCTGGTTGACACAGATGGATTCCGCCACATTATGGCCCTTGCCTGCCCCCAATACCAGATGCCGAGTAGGCATTTCTTTTCAAGAAAAGTCGTCCCTGCCCTGGCCAGCCACGTGTCATTTAAAATTTCAAGCGCGTTGTCTGAATCTATGTCCGGAAAAGTCCATCTGACCACTGATACATGGACTAGTAAGCATGGCCAAGGCCGCTATATCTCTGTGACAGCTCACTGGGTGAGCTAGGTGGATGTCTCTGATGGTAACGGTGGCTCTCAGGCTTGGCGCACGCTCTTCAAAACCACAGGGATGGTGCAGGGTTCTTTCCCCCAAGGTCCACTGGTAGAATCACGTGCCAATAGAAACCAGGCTGTGTTGAAATGTCTTGGAGACCGTCATCATACAGGTCAGGAGTTGTGGACGGCTCTCCGCAACGAGACCGAGCGCTGGCTGGGTGACAAGAACCTTGTGCCAGGCAAGGTGGTGTGTGATAACAGTCGAAATCTCCTGGCCGCCCTTAAGATCGGGTAGGCTGGAGCACATCCCTGCCTGGCACACGTCGATGAACCTTGTCGTCCAGAAATTTCTAAAGCGCTACCCGGGTCTGGACTGCATGCTGAGGATGGCTCGAGGTCTGAGCTCACACTTCCGCCGTTCGCACCATGCTTCGTCCCGCCTGGCTGCATTGCAGCGTCAGCTTGGCCTCCCCGTCAACCATCTCATTGCTGACGTGGCAACACGCTGGAATTCCACCCTCCACGTGCTCCAGCGATTGTGGCAGCAGTGCAATGCCATTAAGCAGTACGAAGTGACACATGGCCTGACAAGCAGCGGTGCAGACCTCGGGGTATTGAGCCACCGAGAGTGGAGGCAGGTAAAAGAGCTCTGCACCATCCTTTCCAGTTTTGAAGAAGCCACCAAAGTGGTCAGTGCGGACAATGCCCTTGTCAGCATGAGCATTGTGGTGAGCTTAGTTCTGGCACAATCGTTGGACACTCTGAAACATCAGGTCCCACCAGCGATGGAGGAGGAGACGGACACAGATGCGGACACGGAGCCTTTCACTCCGTCGAATCCAGAAGGCCCGACAGTTTCACAACTTTATCATTAGGCAGTGGTTCGGGGTCCAGGGCTAGTGCAAGGCAGCGCCTCAGCTCTCAGGGTGCATGATCTGAGGCAAGTCAGGGCTGTGTTGAAGTTGTGCAGGAGGAAGCGCAGGAGGAGGAGGATGAGGTATTCCTGGACACCGACGTTACTGATGTCCCTGCTTTGGAAAGAGGTTGGCACGGATTTGAGGCGGAGGAGGAAGATGAGGAACATCAGTTTGCTAGTGCCCCTCGACCCAGAGGCTTGGGAAATCAAGGCTCCATCTCTCACATGAGTGCTTTGGATGCCCAATTTCCTCCAACATGACCCTCCCATTAAGGCCATCAAACTGACAAGAGTTTTTTTTGGGTGGCAACACCCTGGGACCCCCAAGTAAAAACCCAAAATCACAATTTTCTTCCACCCACCCAAATGGGAGGAAAAAAGGGAATTGGAGCCCGTGCTGATTGATCAACTGGAGAAAATTTGTTGCTTTTGTTTTCCTTTTCTTAAATGTAAACGGTTGGAAAAACCCGTTTTGCAACGGCAGAAACAGAGTCCCAGGAGCCGCGGGGGGCAGCACGCAGCAGCAAGCATTTTTGGCAAAAGCCTAATGGGTGACCTCTGGAACCCTTTATTTACCACGTCCCCAAACCATCCGAGGGGGGCCCCTTTCCCAAGCCCCAGCTGGAGGCGTCTTTACAAAAAAAGGGGCATCCGGTTTTTTCCACAGAAAAATTGGGTCTTTTTTGACTTTAAACAAGATGAATAAAGTCATGGACCCTTGATGATGTTTTCCCCCAATTCCCGGGAGGTAAACCCAATTAGTTGCCCGTCACTTCACTTTCCCTTTCTTAAAAACAGAAATTTCCTCTTAAAAAAAAATTTTTTTAAAATGAAAATTTCTTATTTGCAAATTTTATTTGCATTTTCCCAAAAGGTCTTTTTGCTGGTTTTGCGGTGGGGAGACTGTAAAAAAAAACCCCAAATTGTACATAAAATTTAATGAAAAAAAAGTTTTCCTTTTAAATCCCACATCTTTAAAATTTTTCGCACCAAAGGTTTTGGGGTCCCTGGTGCTGTGAGAAACAGCTATAATCAAGGTCCCCTTTTGGGAAAAGAAATGTTGGGTTCAAATGGAATTTTTCCCTCACAGTTTTTAAAAAGTGGCTAAGAAGTCATTTTTATAATTTTTTTTTGGGGGTTTCTTCTGTGAAATTTCAACAATTCTACAGGTTCCTATTTTAAAAAATGTGGGTTTTTTTAAAAGACATTTTTTTCTTCCAATTGTAAAGAGTGGGCCCGAGAGTCTTGTTTTTAATAAATTTGGGGGGGATGTTGCCCGTGAAAAGCAGCTATACTACAGGGCCTAAAACTAAAAAATTGGTTTTTAACAGATAATTTTTTCTTTCAAAATTTTTCAAGAGTGGCTCAAGGGTAATGTTTTTTAAAAAGTTTTGGGGCCCTGGTGGGGTCCAAAAAAAGGAATTTGGTTTTGGACACTTTTTAATGGAACATATTGGGAAAATGACTTGTTTTTGCCAAAATCTTTAACATAGCGCAATCCCTGAAATGAGACCAAAACCCTTTTTAAAAAACATTAAAAAGAGAAACAAAGAGGGGGTGGGATTCCATCCTATTTTAAAAATGTGTTTTTTTAGAATTAAAACTCTAAAAAAAAATTTTACAAAAAAAGTGATAAAAATAAATTTCTCCCGAATTGTACAAAGGGGGGTACAGGAAGATTGAAACAAGTGTTGGTTTTCAGAGGGGCATGGTGTATGGGGACATTCGCCAAACCCCCAAAAACGAGAAAAATTTCCCCCAAAACGTTAATAATAGAGAAAAAGAATAACAAAGAAAAAAAGGGGGACCCTGGGTTTTAACAAGGGGCCCTCAACACCCGCATTTCCCAAATGAAAATTAATTGGGCCCCCACTCAAACGGAGGGAAAAAGCGTATCGTAGAAAGGGAGAAATTTTCCCCAAGCCTACCCAGGGCTTGACTGTGTACTGGGAAAGCTGGGGGTCTTTTGCTCCCCCCTTCCCCTTTTCCCACTCTGCTTTTAACACAACTGTTTTTTGTTGCTGGTCCCTAAGGGAATTTTTTCTGTGTTAAGGAAGACGGACGCCAGCCTGGGCTTTTCCCCCGCACCCACTGTTTAAATCAGGGCCCCCGCTAGCTGAACCTGGGGGGTTTTAAAAGATGATAAAACCAAACCCTGGCTGTCCCCCCGCACCCACTGTTTAAACCCGGGGCCCCGCTGGGCCCCGCGGCTGAACCTGCGTGTTAATAGATGAAAGGGGGGGGGCCCGCCCCCTTGTTTTACCACACCCCCCTATAAGTCTGTCCCGCCTTTGCTGAACCTTTCGTGACCACTTTTTGAGCCTCAACCCCCCCTTGATTAGTAAATTTTTTTCCAAAACCCACTTGACAGTAAAAATGCAGATTTTCAACAGGCCTCGTTGACCTACTTTGGGGGCAAACTGTTTCGTTTGCTTCACATTCTAATGCACGGGGAACAATATCTCCGTAAAAAGGCAAGTAAACTTTTAGCAGCAGCATTTTTTTTTTTTTTAAAGTTTTTTTTCTTATTGCGAAATTTTCTGCTTTTATGGTCCAAAAGGGCAAACCCTTTCAGGTTTTTGGTTCATGCCCCGCGTTTCGGATATGGATAGTTAAAGTCCCTTTTACTAAAATACTTTCTTCAAAGATACTTTCTTCCGGACTTTTTTTTAAAATCTTTTGGGTAGTGTTGAGTGATTGGTTGGCCATTTTTACATCGGGCGAAAGGTCGATGCGACCATCATCGACCAGATAGCGATAATTTAGCAGTCGATTAAAGACGAAAGACCATTAAATCAAAGGGAAAATTTAAAACACCTTTTTTCTTTCACCCCCAAAAGGGGTTTGGGGAAGTGGGAAATTTAAAATCCACAAAAGTCCCAAAAGGATAGTGCTTTCATCTTAGGCAAAACAAATTTTGGTTATAAAAAACCACAGAAAAAAAAAAACCACACAACATTCACTATCCCTGTCTTGTACCACAGCATGACCCTTAAACCTGCATCACCCACAAATTAAAAAGTGCCAGAAGGCAGTATGATTTGAACCATCATCTTACTTGAACTGGACATTGAATATCCTTGTCCTGGAATCCAGCATGAGCCCCAAACCTGCATGACCCCCAGATTTAAAGTGCCGGAAAAAGGAGTCTTTCAACCACCATTTTAGTTGAACTGGACATTGACTATACATGTCCTGGGCCACAGCATGAGCCCCAAACCTGCATGACCCCCAGATTTAAAAAGTGCCGGAAAAAAGGAGTCTTTCAACCACCATTTTAGTATCACTGGACATTGACTATATCTGTCCTGTACCGCAGAATGACCATTAAAACTGTCTGACCCCAGATTAAAAAAGTGCCGGGAGAAGGAGTCTTTCAACCACCAATTTAGTTTCATGGACATATACTTTTCCCTGTCCTGGTAGCGCTTGCCCCTCCGTATGAGTGCGGCCCAAATTGAGCTTCACTTTGAAATACTGGTGGTTAATGCTCTGTTCACCCCAGGTGCCCTTTCTTGGAATTCTTTTTCATATTTTACTCAACGTGCTGGAGGAAATTGTCTCTGTATTTGTTCTCTGTCCCGTGCTCCATACTCCATGTCCTCTGAATAACCCACATTGGTCAAGTTTTCCTGTAACCTCCCTTGTACAATTCAGAGGAAATTTTTTTACCAGCTATTTTTTACATGCAAGTTTTTTTAGTAGTTTTTAAATTCTAGAAAAAAACATTTTTAAAATAGGATGGAATCCCACCATGTCTTTTTTTCTCTTTTTTAATTGTATTAAATGGTTGTCTCAATACAGGGATTGATAGGTATGTTAAAGATATTGCAAAAACAAGTCATTTTGCAAAATGTGTCCATTAACAGTGTCCTACCCATTCTGTTTCTGACAGCACCATCACCCTTGAGCCACTCTTGACAATTGTGAAGAACAAATGTCTGTTAGAAACAACATTTTTTTATAATTGGACCTGTAGTATAGCTGCATATCAAAGCAAAATGCCTACAAAATTGAAAGATGACCCTTGAGCCACTTTGGAAAAATTGTTGAAGAACAAATGTCTGTTAGAAACAACATTTTTTTATAATAGGACCTGTAGTATTGCTGCATTTCAAAGCAGCATGACCCAAAAAAAATTTTAAAAATGACTTCTCAGCCACTGTTTAAAAAATTTTGAGGGGGAAATGCCACTTAGAAGCCACAATTTTTGTTCCAAAAAGGGCCATGATTATTGCTGTATCTCACAGCTACATGAAACCAAAAAATTATAAATATGATTCTCAGCCACTATTAAAAATTGTGAGGGAGAAATGCCACTTAGAAGCCACATTTCTGTTCCAAAGGACCATAATTATTGCTGTATCTCACAGCTACATGACCCCAAAAAATTATAATATGACTTCTAGCCACTATTAAAAATTTAAGGAGAAAAAGCCACTTAAACCCACTTTTCTGTTAAAAGGGACCTGATTAGCTGATCTCCAGTTACATGCCCCCAAAAAATTATAAATATGACTTCTCAGCACTATTAAAAATTGTGGGGGGAGAAATCCCAATAAAAACCCACATTTCTGTTCCAAAGGCCTAATTATGCTGTATCTCACAGAAACATGACCTCAAAACCTTTGGGACAATGCGAAAACTACAAAAGAAAAAGTGAGTAAATGGAATACGGGTTTTTGTCATAAAACCTTGCTGTCTTTTACAGTCTCCTACAGCAAACCGCAAAAAAGAACTGTTGGAAAGAGAATAAAAATTGCAGTAAGAAATGATCATTTTAAAAAAAGTTTTCAAGAGGACCAAATTTCTGTTTGAAGAGGAATGTGAAGTAGTCGGAAACTAATCGGTGACCTCGGCAATTGGGGCCACATCTTCATCAGAGATCCATTCCTGATTCATCTTGATGAAAGTCAAATGATCCAAAATTATCTGTGGAAAGCCGGAAAGCGTTTGTCTGTAATGACTCCTCCAGCTGTGCTGAAGGACCGCCCCAGATATGAGCGAGGCCTGCTGGGCAGGACAACACCTCTATGGCGTGACGAGCCAGCTCGGGCCATTCGTCCATTTTGGATACCCAGAAGTCTATTGGGTCTGGAACACATACAAAAACATTGGTGTTGAGACGCAGATAGTCGTGCACCATGATCTTAAGCTGGTCTCTGTGTGTTGGATGTGTGCCCTGCATTTGCATGCGTTGGTGAGGTGGTAAAAAAAGATTCCCAGAGGTCACCATTAGGTTCTGCCCCCTTTGCCTGCTGCGCTGCTGCGCTACACCTATTGGCACTCTATGTGTCAGTCGTGATTTTGTTCCACCGTGACTTTTTGGGGAATGAAGCAGACGAACAGTGTTCCAGTTGAAATCAGCAAGGTCTCCTTTTTCCTGCATTTTACTTCTATTTGGGTGGGTGGAAGAAAAGTGCTGATTTTTGTTTTGTCCCGGGGATCCAGGAGGGGGGCCCACCCAGTAATGTTGTTCATTTTTGAGGGCCCTAATGCGGGTCATGTTGGAGGAAATGGAGCATCCAAGCATCATGTGAGAGATAGAGCCTTGATTTCCCAAGCCTCGGGGTGAGGGGCATAGCAAATTATCTTCCTCATTTTTCCCCCGCCCAAATTCCCGCCACCCTCTTTCCCAAAGGCCCGGGGACGTCGGTAACGCGGTTTTTAGGAATACTCCTCCCCTCCCCCTTCACTCCTCATCCTCCTCCGCTGCCCCCAGCACAACTTAAACAACCCCAGACTTGCTGAGTGAGCCCCCTGGAGCTGTGCCCCCCCTTGCCTATTGGACCCAAAACCCTCCCTAATAAAAGAGTTTAAAATTTGTGAAATGTGGGCCTTGTGGATTTGACAGAGAGAAAGGTCCTTTCCCGAGTGCCGTCCCTCCCCCGCCTGGGGGAACCTTTGTTTCAGAGTGTCCAACGATCTTCCCAGAACTTTAAGATACCCAATGCCATGTGAAAAGGGGGATGTCCCCATGACCTTTTTGGGGGCTTCTTCAAAATGGCAAGGATGGTGCGAGCCTTTCATGCCTCCCCACTTCGTGGCTCACACCCCGAGGTCCGCACCCCTGCTTGAGGGCCCTGTGTCATTGTTTTCTGCGTAATGGCATTGCGCTGCTGCCCCAATCGTGGGGGATGTGGAGGGTGGGAAATTTGCGGTTGCCACGTCACAATGAACGGTTGCGGGGGGGCCCAGCTGACGCTGCAAACCAGCCAGCGGGGACGAACCGGGTGGAAAGGCAGAAGTGGAACTTAGACTTCGAGCCTTCCCAGCAGGCAAATCCAGACCCCGGTAGCTTTTTTGAAATTTTGGGCGAAAGGTTCATGACATGTCCCGGGAAGGGGTGTGCTCCAGCCTACCGTCTTTAAAGGGGGGCCAGAGATTTCGCCGTTTTCGCACCCACCCCTTTCCCGGCACAAGGGTTTTGGACCCAGCCCGCGCCGGTCTCGTTGCGGGGGCCGTCCACACTCCTGACCTGTGTGTGGACAGTTCCAAGACAGATTAATTTCAAATGGCCTGGTTTCTCTGGGCACGTGATGCCACCAGAGGACCTTGGGGGGAAAGAAACCTGCACCATCCCTGCGGTTTTGAAGAGCGTGGCCGAGCCTGAGACCCACCGTCACCCCCAGAGACATCCACCCAGCTCACCAGTGAGTTTGTCACAGAAAATATAGCGGCCCTTGGCCTGCTTACTAGCCCATGTGTCGCTGGTCAGAGGGACTTTTCCGGCCCAAACAGATGCAGAAAAACGCGCTTGAAATTTTAGATGACCCGGGGCTGGCCAGGGGGCGGGACGGCTTTTTTGCAAAGAATGCCTGCTCGGCATCGGGGATTGGGGCAGGCAAGGGCCATGACGTGGCGGAACCCATCTGTGTCCCCAGACGGAAAGGCAACATTTCCAAGGCCAAAACCCTGGCAATGCCGACATTCAGGCTTTTGGCTTTGGGATGGTTTGGGTTTTAAAGTGTTTCTTCTGCCCCCAAAAACCTGGAAGACAGAAGGCTGGCTGTTTAGACTGGCCGCTGTATGGCGTGCAGTTCGTCAAAATGGTGGAAGGAAAAGGGGGTAGGATGGGTCTCTGGTGGTGCTGGTGGTACTCGGGGCGACGGTGGAGGCTGAAGCGGAGGCTGATCCCTGATCATGACTCTGAGAGACATGGACTGCTGAGGAATGCTTGGTGGTGGCGGAGGAGGAGGAGGCGGAGACAGAGGGTGTGACAGTGGTTGGAGGCCCAGCGTCGGTCTGGGTTTTTTTTGGCCCAAGTGTTCCCTCCATTTCAACTATGCATTCGCTGCATGTGACTGGGACATTTTGGGTGGTGGTTAACCACCTAAGGTTCTTGCCTCTACTTATGCGTTTACGGCATAGGCGGCATATGACATCGCTGGGTGAATCAGAGGCTGGCGGAATCATATCAGCGGACTTCTGCGACCGCCCTCTCCCTTTTTGAGGCGGAAACCGTACTGACACTACCCATCGTCTTCCTCCTCGTCCGGGTGATGAAGCGCTGGCAAGCAAATTTGCTGAAAAGATAGTTGGATCCGCAATGTCATCATCATCATCAACACAGGTGACTTGGTCGTCCTGACATTCTGCATCCAGGAGCTGCGGGCTACAAGCAAGAGGGACTGCAAGGCGTTGCCGACCGCCCGGGATTTTTGCCGATTGACCGGCTTCCTTCTCCTCCTCTGATGGCATCAGTAACTGGGCGTCAGGGCAGAGAAAATTTATCCTCTTTTGGGCCCCTTGATCTTTTAAAAAGCCTTCTGACCCCAACCGCATTTCGTCATCAAAGAGGTCTTCAGAAAATGGATTATTCACAGTGGTGGGTAAAACGAATTGACATTTTGGGGTGCTTCATGTTGGACGGATGTGGGTGATGCTGATGACGACATTTGTGGCCGGGGACTGGGAGGACGAGGAGGTAAGCTGCTGAATGCAGGTTGCATTAACCACTGAAGGACAGATTGGCGACGCTGGTCCTTACTGAGATTCACAGGGCCCTGACCCAGCGGAAAGACAGGCATGACGATCCTGCAACTGACGATCCGCTGGCATGCGTGTTTTTCGCCAGCACTGGAAGGAGCACCTTCTTTCGTACCTCTACCTCCATGCCTACCCCACTCTTTGCTCGCTTACCACTGAATTTCGCTCCATGTTCAGAAATATAAAAATTTGAGAAGGTATGGAAGAGTTTTGGAAAGTCTCTTATTAAAAGACGGCAAATCACAGTATTCTCAAATCCCCCAAATCAAAACAAAAATTTCTGGATTCAAATATAACTGCAAAGTAGATCTAAACAACAAAGCTGGCCTGCGCCCCAAAGTTTAAAAAACGTATCTGAAATGTATTCGGATAATACAAGGTATTTTTTTGGGACTATCAATTCACCTGTGGTGACTATAAAATTGCTGTATTCAAATTGTTAAGTGCAAGCTGCTCTATGAACAAAGCTGTAGTGCGCCAAAGAAAAAAAACATGTATCTGTTATGATATTCTTATAAGTATCTAAGATAATTTGGCACCTTTCAATCACCTGTGGTCGACTATAAAATTGCTGGATTCAAATTTAAGTGCAAGGTTGGATATATCAACAATGGTGGAATGGGCAAGATTGACAAATGAACACTATCCTTGAAATGTATACTGATTAGAGATGGGCGAATTTCCTTAAATCACTTCGTTCACTTCGCCGAATTTCTCGCAAAAAATAACTTTCTTCGAATTACTTCGCACGAAACACTTTAAAAAAACAGCTATTTCGCAGTGCTGCACAGAGCCTGCAGGTTGCTGTTAGACTTTGTGCCATGCTTAAATAAGCAGAGGGAGCTTTGGTTATAGGGACTTCATACACATGTAGTATGTTTTAGTATGTACCACGCACATACTGCCGCCCTCTAGAATACGCTTTCACTATAAAATTCCCTGGCACTTAAGAGGGCAAAACTGACCAAAACTCAATCTGTGAATGTACCCTGATAAAGTCATGCGAGCGAAGCTGGAATAAACAAGCTGAGTGGCTCAGGATGGCAACATCATTGACAGAGTGTGGAGAAGACGACGGAGCCACACAACAGTGAGGTCAGAGAGTGGCACAATGACATTCTGGAGGGTGTCAAAAACAGGAGTATGCCACAGAGTGGAACAATGAAACAGTGTCCAGGTCACGGCAGCACCATGTAGCAGCAGCATGATGTCAACAGTGCACAAAGACACCATTATGTAGGTCACGCAGCAGCAACAGCAGCAGCATGAGGTCAGACAGTGGCACAATGACACAGTGTTGTAAAGTCACAGCAGCAGCCACAGCAGCAGCATGAGTCAACAGTGGTCACAATGACACAGTGGTAGGTCACGGTCCAGCAGCCACAGCACAGCATGAGGTCCAGCAGTGTGCACAATGACACAGTGTTTAGTCACGGCCAGCAGCATGGAGGTCAGCAATGGCACAATGACATTCTGGAGGTGGCAAAAACAGGATTAGGCCACAGAGTGGGACAATGACTACAGTGTGTAGGTCACGGCAGCACCACAGGAGAAGCACAGATTGACAGTACAGTGGTGTCCAAGATGACACCGAGTTAGGTCACTGCAGCAGCAGCATGAGGTCAGACTGTGGCACAATCACACAGATGTAGCGTCCCGGGCAGCAGCGCACAGGAGCAGCATGAGGTCAGACAGTGGCACAATGACACAGTGTGTAGGTCACGGCAGCAGCCACCAGCACAGCAAAGAGGTCAACAGTGGCCACAATGACAGAGTGTGTAGGATCCACGGCAGCAGCCACAAGCAGCAGCATGAGGTCAGACCCCCCCCCAGTGGTGCACATTGACATTCTGAGGTTCATAAAACAGGAGTAGGCCACAGAGTGGAAATTGATACAGTGTGTAGGTTCACGGCAGCAGCCAAGTAACAGCATGAGGTCATACAGTGGCACAATGACACAAAGTGTAGGTCACGCAGCAGCAGCAAGAGGTCAGGCAGTGGCACAATTGAACACAGTGTTTATGTCAACGGCAGCAGCTGAGGTCAGGCAGTGGCACAATGACATTCTGGAGGTGGCAAAAAACAGGAGTAGGCCCACAGAGTGGGACAATGACACAGTGTGTAGGTCACGGCATCATCCACAGGAGCAGCATGAGGTCAGACAGGTTGCACAATCAAATCTTGAGTGGCAAAAACCAGGAGTAGGCCACAGAGAGGACAATTACACAGGAGTGTAGGTCACGGCAGCAGCCACAGGAGCATGCATGAGGTCAGACAGTGCACTATCACAATCTGGAGGTGGCAAAAACAGGAGTATGGCCCACAGAGTGGGACAATGTCCACAGTATGTAGGTCCCCCCCACGGCAGCAGCCACAGGAGACAGCATGAGGTCAGATCAGTGGCACAATGAAAGAGTGTGTAAGGTCACGGCAGCAGCAGCATGAGGTCTGACAGTGGCACAATACACAGTGATTTAGGACACGGCAGCAGCAGCATGAGGTCAGACAGTGAGCACAATGACCAGTGTGTAGGTCACAGCAGCATCCACAGCAGCAGCATGAGGTCAGACAGTGGCAACACAGACACAGTGTTAGGTCACTGCAGCAGCCACAGGAACAAGCATGAGGTCAGACAGAGGCCAAATCACATTTGGAGGTGGCAAAAACAGGAGTGGGCCACAAGTGGACAATGACACAGTTGAAGTCACAGGCATCAGCAGCAATGAGGTCAGGCAGTGGCACAATCACACAGTGTTAGGTCCACGGCAGCAGCCACAGATGCGCATGAGGTCAGACAGTGGCACAATGAAACAGTGTGTAGTCACTGCAGCAGCCACAGCATCATCATGAGTGTCAGACAGTGGCACAATGACAGGAGTGTGTATGACACGGCAGCAGCCCCAGCAGCACATGAGGTCAGACAGGGCACAATGACATTCTGGAGGTTGGCAAAAACAGAGTAGGCCACAGCGTGGGACAATGACACAGTGTTGAAGGTCACGGAAGCAGCACAGGAAACAGCATGAGATCAGACAGTGGCACTATGACACAGATGTATAGGTCACGGCAGCAGTCCCCCCACAGCAGGCAGCATGAGGTCAGACAGTGGCACATGATACAGTGTGAAAGTCACGGCAGCATCACAATGAGTCAGCAGTGCACAAGACACAGTGTTTAGTTCACGGCAGCAGCATGAGGTCAGGCATTGGCACAATGACATCTGAGGTGGCAACAACAGGAGTAGGCCACGAGAGTGGGACAAATGACACAAGTGGTGTAGGTCACGTCAGCACCACCGGATCAGCATGAGGTCAGAACAGTGGCAACAATCAAATTCTGGGAGGTTGCAAAAAACAGGAGTAGGCCACAGAGTGGGACAATGACACAGTGTGTAGGTCACGGCTACAGCCACAGGACAGCATGAGGTCAGACAGTGGCACAATCACATTCTGGAGGTGGCAAAACCAGGAGTAGGCCACCAGAGTGGGGACAATGACACAGTATGTAGGTCCACTGCAGCAGCCACAGGAGCAGCATGAGGTCAGACAGTGGGCAACAATGGGGAACACAGTGTATAGGTGCACGGCAGCAGCAGCAATAGAGGTCAGACAGTGGCACAATGACACAGGTGTATGTCTACAGCAGCAGCCATAGCAGCAGCATGAGGCAGACAGGTGCACAATGACACAGTGTGTAAGTCACGGCAGCGCCACCGCAGCAGCATGAGTCAACAGTGCACAATGACAAGAAATGTAATCACGGCAGCAACCACAGCAGCAAGCATGAGGTCCAGACAGTGGACACAATGACATTCTGGAGATTTGCAAAAGACAGAGTAAGCCACAGAGTGTGACAATTACACAGTGTTTATGTCACGGCAGCAGCAGCATGAGTCATATAGAGGCAAAATTGACATTCTGGAGTGGCAAAAAACAGTATGTAGGTCCACAGAGTGGGACGAAGACACAGTGTGGAGGTCAAGGCAGCAGCCAAGCAGCAGCATGAGGTCAACAGTGCACAATGACACAGTGTGGAGGTGGGTGTGCATTAACATCCCTGTTAAGATGGTTGTTGGCAATGGAGAAACTGTCAGCATATGTTTGCATCAGCGGTGGCGCATCAGAATAGTGGCTGATGCAGGTAGTTTGAACCCAGACTCATTTTCTCACATTTGGGTGAGGCGTCACTGGCTGATGTAAGACTGACTCCTAAGGCATTGTGTGTGGAAAATTCCTGGCCGATCCCACGCCTGATTCATCAAGACAAAGGTCAAGTCGTTCCACATTTCCCGTTGACAAGCGGGCACACCTTGGGCCTAACGATGGCCCCCGCCGCACTGAACACCTGCTCTGATGCCACACTACTGGCCGGGCAGGACAGCTTCTCCACTGCAAACTCGGCAAGTTGCGGCCACCATCCAGTTTGGCTGCCCAGTAGTCCAGCGGAAATTCTAACGGGGATGCAATAGCCTGTCCAAGTAGGCCACCACTGTTGGTTCAGGGACTGCTCGTCCCCAGCTAGCTGCTGCTGGCGACTACCCTCCTCACTAGGCTGGTGAAGGAAGTCTGCTCATCAGTGGACTCCAGACTTAGGTAGCTGTTGAGGAGCTGGTACTGCTCCTACCCTCCCACCATCCCCAGCAGCCGCAGGCAGAAGTATCGTTAGCGCTGAGGCAGCCCCCGGTCAGACCCTGTCAGAGGCGTGGACGATGCCGCACATAGCAGCGGCCAACTGATTTACTTAGGAATTCCCTATAGTATGTGAGTTTGACCTCCTCTCATAGCTGGGAAAAAGCTCCCATTTTTGGACCGGTAACGATGGTGCCAGATAGGGTGGAAAGCCAGAAGTCATCCCTCTGCCGGATTCTGACTATTTCGGCTGTCACTAGCCAGGCAAAATAAGCATCTGGAGGCCATCTACACAATGTGACTCCGAGGGCTCCCTGCCTCCATTTTCCACTGATACTGCCACTGTGCCCTTGGGGGTCATCTGGCCTCCGTCTTCCTCATCTCCATCCACCCTCCAGGGGGGTGCTCTTGCACCTCCTCTCTTGTCACCTGGTGTAGAAAAATCCACTCATTCAACCAGACAATGCTTTCTGCACCAATGTTCCTCCTCCTCCTCCTCCATTCAGTTCCCCACGGACTCATGTGGCCACGAGAATGAGTCGCCACGTCTCCAGTCCCCCTGCCCAGACAGATTTTTCAGCATCTTTTCCAGGACATGAAGCTAGTGTGAATGACGTTATCATCCCTAGTCCTGGCACTGACAAATAACGCGCCTCCTCAAAGGCCTCAAAAACGGCAGAGTCACGCATGAGCGCCACCTGGCTGGACATCACAGTTTACACAAGGAGTCCTTCTGTCCTGCCTTGATCATCAAAAATCGTTTAATGCCTTTTCTGTTCATACAGTCGGTCCAACATGTACAGGTCTGAGAATCCAACGGGTGTAAAATCGCTATGTCAGAGTGTGTTGAGGGAGGCCGTTCTGCCTCTGCAACTCGAGGAGTTGTTTTCCTGGCTTTGTACGAATGGATAAAAGTGGAATGCACATTTTCCTGGCCATTTTCAGAAAGTTTCTGAAGATCGGAGGAAGACTCAGGAACCGTTTTCACACCAGATTGAACACTTGCGCCATGCAGCGCATGGACCATCCCTCCTCGGTGCAGCGCGGAACACCAAGTTCCTCCCATTGTCCGTCAACATGTTCCGATTTTCTTGGCCGCGGAGAAAGCCCCACATCAGATTTCTTGCTGAAAGACTCGGAGCAGTTCCTCACCTGTGTGACTTCGTATCGCTACGAGAGCAAGCCAGGTGTAGAACTGCGTGACACCGCAGTGCCCTACCCCCTTGTTGGAGGTCTGAGATGGTGGTGTTGGTGGAGGAGGAGCGACATTGGCCAAGGACAGCAGTTTGACAACGTGGAGGAGAAAGCAGCGACTCCTGTCCAAGTTGTTGGTGTTCCAGAGGCCGGAAGCACGATTCACCCATGGGCCGTAAAGGACATGTACTGGCCCTGACCGTAGTTACAGCTCCTGACGTCCGCGCTGTCCGTGCACCTTGGAACAAACGATAAGCTGAAGGACTGCCCACCTTCTGTTCTACATCTTAATGAATTGCCAGTAACTGCCTATTTGGAAAAGAAATTACTGCTTAGAACTCTCCCTCTCGTCACGCAAAAGCCAATTCGTACTCTGACTGTGAGCAGAGTACCACCATTTGTGGAAAAGTGGAGGGACAGCAGTACAACAACTTTGACGAGAGCACGACAGCTTCTGCACCTTAGTATGGTTGGATGCAAACTGTAGTCTCTTGCCATCGCCATCGCTGAACGACTGCTGCGCCATGAGTAGCGAGGGAGCAGAGGCATCTGGACCGGAGATGAAGTCAAAGAGAAACAGTCTCCCTTCGTGCAGAGGTGGTGGAGCCTTGACTGGCAGCAATGGCAATGCTTACACTGAGCGCTGGCTTGCTGCAGCTGTTGCTGTGGCGGCAGGATGACCCCACATCTGTGAGCCACTTTTTCTCCCAGGCCACCGATGGTGATGCCAGCATGTGATGACGCAGTCCGTGGTGCCAACAGTTTAGCTCGCCTGGCCACGCTCACTTGCTGCTTACCGATACTAATACATATACCCATAATCGGCTCCCCGGTGTTTTGCTAAAACGTGCCACCCGCCGAGTATCTGAATTTACGCCAACGCTCCGCACTGAGTGACTACTGGGCCGCCGCTGCCTTCGCTGAGCCCTGTGAGCCGCTACTTTGTTGGACCTACGAAGCGGTTTTTTACCCCGTGGCTCGCTTGGCTCCCGACCTCACACTGCTGCAAACCAGCTGACTCACGTCCACATGACCCACTTGCTGGCGCGCCGCTGCCTGACGCGGCAAGCAGACGCCCCTCTTCTCCCTGACGATGATGAAGCCCTTGCCTCACCCGCTCCCATGCGGTCGGGCTACATCATCATCTATTTGTGTTTCATCATCACTGCTGGTCCTCACACCCGTGTGCTTGGTATGCAGAGGCCTGACCCCTCACAAGCATGACCTCCCATGCCACTCTCAACATCTAATCCTTTGCCGCCGACTGCAAGAAGCAGGGGATATTGGCGCCCATTTCATACGCTGCCAAGTAGCTGTTGACTGCCCTCCTCACAATTGTTCATCCTCGCTATATAGTGTAGTCTTTCCCAGACCACATAGCTAGAACTCTGGCTGAGGAACCGGATGGTACGAGTGCGGGTTGATGACCGGTGAGGGCCGCTGACCCCTCCCGGGCCATGCCAACAAAGGGTTGTGTCTGACGTTCCCACCGAACTTGGCTGGGGTGTCAGATGTCAACTGGGAGGGAGTGGATGTACCGAGTCAACCAAACAGAACCATTGGTTGCAGAACAACACACGTCCCTAGATGACAGCGGCAGTGTTTGGCCACACGAGTGCCCTGCTGCGACGTCCCCTTGCTGTGCTGCGACCTGGGCCTGCTCCAGGAATGTTTGTGCCTCTGCCACTCACAAGTGAAGAGCCTGCCACCTCTCTGTCTGTACATACTGTTTGTTCAAAAAGGTACATACACTGTTTTGATGAAGAGTATCATTATATGAAAAATATACACCACTGTATTTGACTCCAAATGAACCCACTAAGAAGCTTGTGTAACCCTTGATATAAATTGCGCCCACAAACTGGTCAGGAAAAATTTTACTTGTATGTGCCGTTTAAAAACACTGTGTATTTAACTGAATATAAAAACATCAAACGGGCTTAATTAACCTTCGATATGAATTATGCTACAGAATTTCTTTTGTGTGCGGTGAAAAAACAAAGTTTCTTTTACTGAGACAACAGAGAACAACCTTGATTAACCCGGATGTAAATTGTGCAAAACGAATTGAGCAGCCGAGAAACTACTAGCTTTTGTAGCGTTTACAATTGCCGTGTTAATTATACGCTACACAACAAGAGAAAAAATTGTATTAACGCTCGTTTGTGAATTATGCTACACGAAAATTGTAAGTTTTTGCGTGTGAAAAAGGCGGTTTCTTGGAGTCACAACAGCAGCAGAACAACGCTTAATATAACCCTGGATGTTCAATTTGCCGTCAAAAGAAATGAGCATCTGGAAACTACAAGCTTTGTAGCATGTTACAATTGCGTGTTTTCTACCTACACAATAAAAAAAACAACAAGAGAAAAATTGTAATTAACCTCGCTTGTGAATTATGCTACAGGAAAATTGTATTTTTGGTGGGTGATAAAAGACGGTTCTTGATTCACACAGCAGCAGAACAACGCTAATTAAACCTGGATGTACAATTCGCAAAAGAATTGAGCAGCAGGAAACTACTAGCTTGTAGTGTGTTACTATTGCGTGATTTTCTACGCTACACAACAAGAAGAAAAAATTTGTAAATAACCTTCGTTTTTGAATATGCAACAGGAAAATTTTATTTTTTGGCGGTGAAAAGACGGTTTTCTTGGAGTCACAACAGCAGCAGAACAACGCTTAATTACCCCTGGATAGTAAATGCGCAAAAAGAATTGAGCAGCCAAAAATTAATGGCAATTTGTATTATAAAAAACGCTGTTATCTTTAAATGAATACATACATGAACCTGCTTAGATGCCCCTTGGAAATTCAATGTGCTTTGAGCAGTAGCGTTAACATGTATATACACTGGACTAATCAGAATCCAATACACCCAAAAAATCAGAAATAGAACATTAAAGAACAGTCTCTGAGACAAGCTGAACACCCCACAAAAATCGCTGTAAAAAAAACAAGTTCGTTCAGTAACAAACATCCGCGGCAGCACCTTCCCTGGATCAGTAACAGGAGACCGTATGAGCTCCCACGTCGCGCCGGGACCCTTATAAGTGCCGGTACGTCCACAGAAATCCCGGCGGTCCCTCTGATTGGCTTCATCTCTGCACATGTCATCAGGCTATGCCCTTCTTCCTCCCAGAAGCTTTGCCCCATGTAGCGCCATGTGCTCCGCAGCCGATTTTATCAATCAAAAGCACACTTCAATCACCCGATGTACCCCACACTTCAGACTTCGTTCAGAACCGTAATGTTTTCCTGAAATTCTAAACGAATTCCACCTTCGTTAGAAAACGATTTCGCATCTCTAATACTGGATAATAAAGTGAAGTTTAGCACCTAACAAAGACACCTGCAAGTACTAGAAAATATGTGTATCCTATAAGTTCCAGGCTGCCCAATTATCCAGGAAATATTTCAATATAAAACTGTTATAATAAAGCTATTGCAGTGCAATGTCTACACTAAGTCTTGATGAACGTTTATCCAGTATTCTTAATATGAGCTTGTCTATTCGTAAATTACAAGATATTTTTTGGCACCTTTAAAATTCACCTGTGGTGACTACAAAATTGCTGGATTCTAATTTAATTTGCAAGGGGGATATATCAACAAAAGGGGAAAAGGGAAAAAATTAAAAAATGAACCCCCAATCAAAAATGAATTTTTACTGAAAAAAAAGTGGATTTTTTGAAAACCCTAACAAAGGCCCTGGTTCCCTAGAAAAGATGTGTACCCTTTTTTAAAATTTTTTTTCGGGGGGCTCCCCAATATCCAAAAATTTTTTTAAATAGAAAACTGTTTAATTTAAAAAAAGTTTTTCAGTCAAATGTTACACTAAGTTTTTGGTGAACTTTATCCAGTATTCTTTATAGAGCTTGTCTATTCTTTAAAAAACAAAATTTTTTTGGCCCCTTTCAATTCACCTGTGTTGCTAAAAATTAGCGGGGATTCAAATTTAACTGAAAGGTGGTTATATCAAAAAAGGGGGAATGGGCAAAATTGAAAATGAAAACATATATAAAATGTTTAAATAAAAAAAGGGGGTTTTTTGAAACCAACAAAGAGACCTGCAGTTATAGAAAAGATGTGTACCCCTTAATTTTTCCAGGCTGCCCAATATCCAGGAAATATTTCAAAAAAAAAAATGTTAGTAATAAAGTTTATTCCCAGTGCAAGGGCTAAAATAAGTCTTGGGGGAATTTTACCCGGGTATTTTTTTATAGGCTTGTTATTGTAAAAATACAAGATATTTTTGGCCCCTTTTTCCAATTCACCTGGGGGATAAAAAATTGTGGATTCTAATTTAATTTGCAAGGGGTTTTAATCAAAAAAGGGGGAATAAAAAAATTTGAAAATGAACCCCTATTTTTAAAATATATACTGAAAAAAAAAAGGGGGTTTTTTTGCCCCTTTAAAAAAGAGACCCTGCATTAATAGAAAAGATGTGTATCCTTTTAAGTTCAGGTCCCAATATCCAGGAAATTTTTTTTAAATAAAAAACTGTTAAAAAATAAATTTTATTGCAGTGAAATTTCCCTAAAAAAAAAGTTTTGGGGTGAACTTTACCGTATTCTTTAAAAGCTTGTCAAATTCGAAATTAATACAAGATTTTTTTTGGCACCTTTAAATTCACTCGGGGTGATAAAAAATTGGGGGGTTTTTAAATTTTAAACTGCAAGGTGGATATTATCAACAAAAAGGAAGGGGAAAAATTTAAAAAATGAACACCAATCCTGAAATGTTTTAAATTTCGATAATAAAAGGGGAGTTTTGAAACCTAACAAAGAATTGATTTACAAAAAAGGGATGTGTATCCTATAATTAAACCCTGTCCAATATCCAAAATTTTTAAATATAAAAAAAGGGTTAAATTTAAAAAAAGCTTTTGCAGTGCAATTTCTACACTAAGTTTGGGTGAATTTTAAATCCGAAATTCTTTATAGAGTTTTGTCATTCTTTAATAATACAAAAATTTTTTGGCCCCTTTTTCAATTAAACCCTGGGGGAAACTAAAAAATTGTGGATTCAAATTTAAACCCTGAAAGGTGGAAAATATCAAAAAAAGGGGAAAAGGGAAAAAAATTTAAAAATTGAACCCTATCTGAAATTTTTCTGAAAAAAAAGTGGAGTTTTGAAACCTAACAAAAAAGACCTTGCATTTACTAAAAAGATGTGTATCCAATAAATTCATGTTTGCCCAATTCCAGGAAATATTTCAATAAAAAAACGGGTTAATAATAAAGCTTTTTTAAGTGCAATGTCTAACAAAAGTCTTGGTGAATTTTACCCCAGAATTCTTTTTTAGAGCTGTTTGTGTTCCCCCGCTGGGGGGCCCCCCTTCCGCCCCCCCCCTTGACTATTACAGCGGTAAAATTCTTTTTAAAATTTTTAAACCTAACTAAAATAAAATTTTTCCAATCAAAAATTTCTAACTAAATTTAAGGTTTCACGGGCTAATAGTAGGGGTTTTCCCTCTGTGAAGAAATATAAAAATTTTCGTGCGAGCTGTTTGGACACAAACCCGAGCGAACGTCCTTCTCTCTGAGACCCCTGAAAAGGACACTGAGGCTGAACAGGAAACGCTGTTCAAATTGTAAAACAAAATGGTTCATGTTTTTTTTTCCAGCCAATCGCAACCTTTACAATCCCAGTCATGACGCCCCGTTTCACACATCCACCCGGCCCATTCTTTTTAAGCTGTTTTTGCTGGCCCCCAAAAAGACGGGAAAGCGGGGAAAAGGGGCCGATTTTTAATAGATGAAGCCCCG
>JAODAL010048937.1:0-28574 GCA_025379985.1 Phyllomedusa bahiana | reverse complement strand
TGGGGTTTTGTCCTGCCAACAGCCAGCGTCATATCTGACGACCTTCACACAGGGAGGAGTCTTACAAAAAACCATCCGCTTCCCAGATAATGTGGATCGTTTGACAATCATCAAGATGAATAAGGCATTGATATCTGATGATGTTGTGGCCCCAATTGCCGAGGTCACCGATTAGTTGCCAGTCTACTTCACATTCCTCTTCAAACAGAAATGGTCCTCTTGAAAACTTTTTTTTTAAATGATAATTTCTCACTCCAATTTTTATTCTTTTTTCCCAACAGTTCATTTTGCTGGTTTTGCTGTGAGGAGACTGTAAAAGACAGCAAGGTTTCATGACAACACCGTATTCCATTTACTCACTTTATCTTTAGAAGTTTTCACATTGTCAATGGTTTTGAGGTCATGTTGCTGTGAGATACAGCTATAATTATGGTCCTTTGGAACAGAAATGTGGCTTTTAAGTGGCATTTCTCCCTCACAATTTTTAATAGTGGCTGAGAAGCCATATTTATAATTTTTTGGGGTCATGTAGCTGTGAGATACAGCAATAATCATGGTCCTTTGGAACACAAATGTGGCTTTGAAGTGGCATTTCTCCCTCACAATTTTTAATAGTGGCTGGGAAGTCATATTTATATTTTTTTGGGGTCATGTAGCTGTGAGATACAGCAATAATCATGGTCCTTTGGAACAGAAATGTGGTTTCTAAGTGGCATTTCTCACACACAATTTTTAACAGTGGCTGAGAAGTCATTTTTATAATTTTTTGGGTCATGCTGCTTTGAAATGCAGCAATACTACAGGTCCTATTATAAAAAAAAATAGTTTATAACAGACATTTGTTCTTCACAATTGTCCAAAGTGGCTCAAGAGTCATGTTCTGAATTTTTGGGGGCATTTTGCTTTGAAATGCAGCTATACTACAGGTCCTATTATAAAAAAATTGTTTCTAACAGACATTTGTTCTTCACAATTGTGAAGAGTGGCTCAAGGGTGATGGTGCTGTCAGAAACAGGAATAGGTAGGACACTGTTAATGGACGCATATTGCAAAATGACTTGTTTTTGCAAGATCTTTAACATAGCTATCAATCCCTGTATTGAGACAACCCATTTAATAAATTAAAAAAAGAGTAACAAGACATGGTGGATTCCTTCCTATTTTAAAATGTGTTTTCTAGAATTAAACTACTAAAAAACTTGCATGTAACAAAATAGCTGGTAAAAAAATTCCTCTGAATTGTATAAGGGAGGTACAGGAAAACTTAACCAGATGTAGGTTATTCAGAGTGTGAAGGTAAAGAGGTTTGAACCAATATTGTGTTGTATGCATAACTATGAAATCCCAAGCTTTTCTCCTTGACATGCATTTCAGCTTGAGCAGAATCCATTTTGTGGAGAATGATACAGCATAATATGAAGCATTCAAGAAGGTCACGGTTCAGGATGTAACATTTTTGTTATCGGCTTCCTCAGGATGCAGCGTCTTGTTATCAGTTCCCTTTCTGAAGAAAAGTTCATTTCACTGGGAACTAACTTAGTTTTTTGGGAGATGCACTCCCAGAAACTTTTCTACTCAGAGACATCGTGGACCAATGAAATGTACTCAGAAGCTGCCTAAATATGGACATACATCCGTCCCTCTCAAACTCTATCGCGCCTGCGCTTGCTTGATTACAGATCATACAAATATGTGTGTAATGCATTGTATTGTCAGAAATAATTGGAACATGAATGATATTCGAACCATAAATCAGCGTCTGACACAGTTTCTAATCGCCGATCCATGTTCCCCTGATCGATGATTTGGAGTACCGGGACAAACGGGTAGACCCCCAGTGTTGGTAAAACGACCCCCGACAACTTTTGGCGCGCGCAATCGTGAGGGCGTGGCCTGAGGTGATTCCAGTGACCCCCGAGGACCGAACACTGCCAGAGGCCTCTCGAGGACCGAGGAATATCAAATTGAGGACTGACAGCCTCAAAAGGTCAGTTAGTTTGAACATCAATGTTTAATTAACTACGTTGCCATTTGATGTCTCCCGTTAGTAATTGCTTGTGCATCTGTATCCCGCGGGCGTCACAATAAAGTGACTCGACCTAGAAAACTTTGATCCAGCCCGGCCATCTTACCGAATATTGTTTTGCTGTACTTCCAGTAGTTCGGATTGTCACGTTTTTTAGTCACGAACCCCTTTGCCGTATGGTTGCTGAAATATAGTGGTAACCTTGACAGTCTCTAAGGTTAATTGTTTGAGTAACTGGTAAGGGATCTCTGGGTTTATTTTCGGACAAGATCATGTGTATTCTAGAATATCAGGTGTCCGGGTTGGACTAATTCCTAGGGATTGTTCTGGGAACATATTATAGTATACATAAATGTTTTTTGACAAAGACCGGGAGGGTACGGTGCCCCACATTGTGGAACAAAGGGTGGGACTATTGTTGGGTAGGTTAGGGATCATTATTATTTTGATGGGAATCCTTGTGTTGTGATACCGAGATCCGGGGCACAGGCCGTCCATGGCTGTGTAGTCTTTGTCAGATTGGAGACGTCCCCAAAACGTAGAACACCAAAAATGTATTAAGCTGTTTCAAAAAGATCATAAGATGCCTGAAGAGTGTCAATACTGTCAAGGATATTTGTTTGATAGTAAATGGAATTACACAAAATATGTATATACATGCGCCTGTAAAATGTAATAAGTAGGTGGGATAGCCACAGAATGGATCCCCGCCGATTGGCAGGCCATCCAAGTGGCAGGAGATAATAGATAGTTTGAGAGGAAAATTGTCCGATAAGGTATGCGGCCTGGAGAAGGCACGAGGCACACCTCCCGAGAGGCTAATTTTTGCAAAAAGAATGCTTTGTGAGAAGTAGAAGTCAGTTGGCGGAGATGATAATGAATACAAACTGAAGGAATATAGAAAAGAGTTGTTTAAAAGGCGAATAGTTTGTGTAAATGAATCCACAGTCGCCCCGCCCTATAATGGCGGCGCTGGCGGACCCGGATGGGTAGTACCTGTAGTGCCTGTGGAACATCAACATCCTTAAAGCCAGAGTATTGAGTAGTAGTTGTGGGGCTCCAAAACGCCCCCCTAAGGGCCTAGTCCAGAACCGCCCCTAGCCCCGCCCCCTATACCCCTTGGATTACATCCCAAGACAGTATTACAGGACCTCCTGCTGATGTCCCTCCCCAAGGTCCCTGTAGTCACACCCCAGGAACCGCCCAGCACCCGACCACCCGCCCCTGTACCAGTCATGGGTTGAAGAGGTTACTGAAGAAACAGAGGAACGCCCCTCGACCGCCCAAAGGCCCGGGAACCTCTGGAGGAGGGTGAGACCCGAAGTGCAGTGGTCGACCTCCCCGTCCTACTGGAGGATTCCGGGGAATGGGTTTTGGCGTCCTAAGATCATTGGTACACCCTTCAATTTTGATGTCTACACTCTGAAGAGAAATGGGAACCCTAGCTTAGTGCATGTTGTCAACGGTAATTTGGACAAGGTGTTATTTTCGCATAGGAACATGGGATTATATCTGACACCATAGGGTCGGTGCCATTGTTAACCCTGTCAATAGCCGCATTGTCACACCGAGGGGGATTGGCAGAGACCCGTCATGGAAAAAGCTGTTTAGAAGCCCAACAAGATTGTTGAAAAGGTAATCTCAGAGAAAAGGGGAGAGTAGATACCGGGTCCCGCTATTCTCGCTCAGTGCAGAGATCTTCCTTGTATGATCTAATTCATGCTGTTGGGTCCAATTTACAGCGGTAAGGATGCTGGACAAAGAAACTACCCACTGCTCACATCTGCTGTTTGCCATTCTTTGCTTTTGCTGAGTGTAAGTGGAGGAAGGACGGATGCACAGGTCCGATCCATCTCTCCCCATCTGATCTCCTACTGGTCTTTTATAAGTTTCTTTACATGAATGTATAAGGGTTCATCTGCATGCATGTTCCCAATGTTTCTTACCAAAAATGAAAAAGTAATTTGATTAGGTTAGGATTGTTTCTTCCTCACCAGGGCATACAGCTGCACTTGTGAAAGAGGGTAAAGGTGACTTTGAGATTTCACAGAAAATGAATACCCCCTGGTACATGCCAAAAAGCCTGTACCCCAAGTACCCAAACACCAAGTGTAAGTATTCACGATTGATGATCCCAAGCATGCCTCCACCTCCCCTTTGGTATGTTGCATTTTAACCCCCAAACAGAGTAGATTTGTCTATCCAGTAAATTGCAGACCCCAAGAAATTCCCCATGCATTTTCTAAGAAATTTCGACAAACCAGGCAAAACTATGGGCTAAATTGGGAAAGATTTAGAGACCCTGGTTGCTTTGTCAGACCTCTGATGAATTACCTCCCCACAATCCAGAATATCTTAACCATCTGAGACTTGTATTATATTTTCTTTTGAGTTCTGATTACCTTTTGTGACCAGCTCAAGATCTGGCACAGAACTGCCCAGTGAACCAAGCCACCACATTGCATGATGTACACCAAATCGCAGGAAGAAGCTGTAATGTTTTTGACAGGTAGATTGAGCCAGCATTATGATGGACCTAGGGTCTCTACTCAGAACGCATATCCATATGTTCCTATGCTTAGTGAAGCCCTGATAGATGGTTAGAAGATGACCTCAAGAGTCTGGTCCGGCGTACAAGACCGGAGGCTCTATGGCTCAGATACAAAATAATCCCTGGCAGTGGTAAAGGATTCCAAAAGGTGGTTAACCAAGATAAGAAAAAAGAAAGGGGAAAAAAAAGCTAGTTAAACCTGTGATGTAGAGTGTGCCCCATCCCCTGAAAGTTTCAGGCCATTTGTCCCTTACCGCCAGCCCCAAGTGCAAAACCATAGAAGACCTCCTAACTGCTGGAGATGTAATCATGGTTGCATTACAAGATGATTCTCCGTGTCCGACTTCCCGGCACAGCCACAACATCAGCAACACAACAGTCCTACCAGAGGGGAGGGGTCCCAATGAGGGTGTGTCCATCCTGTAGCTCCGCTTTTCCAACCGAGGGTAAGTCGTGAGGTCCTATAGGGGTAGTAAACTATTTCCTGGTAGCAGGACACCCCACGAGAATTTTTTGGTGCGGACACTGTTTGCGCCACCTCTTAAATTGCAACAAAGAACCTGGCCTCCTGAGGTCCAGAACTCCTCTTGTGATGCGCCGAATGTATTGGGTGAGGGTTTCATACATAAGTCCCCTCACTGTACCAATTAAGCTTGTCCCTTTCTGACTTGATGATCCGTTTTCCTTGTTTCTGACACCTTCCCCAGTTAATCTATTGGAGCAGACTTCCTTTCAACTGAAGCGGGGCCACATCCATTCTCCTCTGAAGGTAATGGATCTTAATTTACAGGTGATCCAGTATCGGAAGATTGTGATCATTTACCGATGGCAATTGAAGGCCCTCCCTATTCTGAAGATGTCTTTATACCAAGCCATCTTATTTTTGGATTCAATCTGTATTTTCTAACCTCCCTCCAGGACATTGGTCACGAGGAGACTGCAGATGATGTTGGCCTCCATATCCTGTTCCCGCCATTTCTTGTGTAACCAGAATGAAGGAGTGCCCCTACCCTAGAATCCCTCAGTATCCCCTCAAAGCTGGTCAAGAAGATGACTGAAGGTCTCAAAATACAGTCTCTTATTAAACGCAGGTTACTGCGTCTCCTGCGTCTCTCCCTTTAAAAAAACATCCCACTTTTTCCTGTGAAGAACAAGTCCAAGAAAGTAGAACGCAGAGATTATGGATTGTGCAATATCTCCTAGCTTGTAATTCTGGCCACTATCCTGGAAACACCAGTGGTTTTCCCAACCCAATACCTCTATTCTATCCCAGATGCCTCCCTCAGCTTCCAGCATCACAGTTTACTGATTCTGACTAATGCGTTCTTTCAGCCGTCCCTCTTCATGAAGACTGTCAGTACTTGTTTGCTTTTACCTATCAAGGATCTCAATTCACCTGGACCCGACACCTCAAGGGGCCCAGAATAGCCCAAAATCAGTTTTACTCAGGCTATGAAAGCCTACTCACAACCCATGTGGTAGCCAATAACCCTGAAGTAGACCCTTCTTCAGATATGTCGATGATCTTCTTCTTGGAGAAGCACCAGAATAGTAAGGAAGGAAATCTCTATCCCTGTCTGCAGCATCTGGCTGCTCTTAAACTGCAATGTCTCCAAGGATAAGCCTCCAGTGTGTGGAAAAACAATAGTTTGTGTTTCAGGTCCCCCCTCCCCCCCCCCCCCCCCCCACCCCCCCCCCTTGTATATCCCAGAGGAACCAGACACCTTACAATGAACGTGAGCAAGCCATCACATCCCTTCCTTATCCAGAAAATCTCAAGACAACTACAAAGTTTCCTAGGCCTCATCACCTACTTGTAGGCATGGCTAACCCGGATGCATCAGAAATATGCATCCTGTTTATACGAATGCCTGAAGACTGGAGGGGACCTGGCTTCAACCAAGATCTCCTAATCTTTATGTGTATCACCAACAGAAGCCTGCTGTCCAGGCTTTACAGACTGCAGTTGTGCGACTGCTCGCAGCACTGTACTTCCAGACTCAACAACCTTTCAACCTAATTGTCCTCTGAAGAGAGGGACATGCCCTCTGACTCCTGACCCAGGCACATGGGGCCGCCCAACGCCCCTAGTGTACTATTCTGCTCGAGTGACCCAGTGGCCAGGACAGCTCCTGCCTGCCTCAAGGCTGTCCATGCAGCACAAATTCTTCTTGACAAAACTTGCGGAAAAATACTGAGACATGATGTGATTATTCAGGCACGCCCATTGATTTTGCTTGCAGTACTGACAACAGAACACTTCCAAAGCACAAGACTCATCTGCCCACCTGCGTCTGCATTGCTTCACTCCTCCTGGCCATCCAACACCCCCTTCATGCCTGAACAGTCCTTGAATCCAGCCACTTTCTTCCACTACACAGGGGGAAGAAACAGAATTGGTACTATGACCCAGAAGATGAACTCACCATGATTGTTTGAAAGTCCTTTACAATTATCCGAGACTGCTGCCCATTTTCAACAGGTGGTGACAGAAGAAATTTCCTCAAGCGGAATCTCAACCTGTGGACAGATGGTTCAAGATATCTACAGAAGACGGGACTTTTCGGTACAGGGATTTGCAATAACCACCAGAATATGAAATCCTCATGCAAAACACTGCCCCCGCACTTTTTCAGCTCAAATTGTTGAACAACAATCTCTGGAAGAAGCCTGCAAAATGGCTGAAAGGAAAAACGGTCAATATATGGACTGACTCAAGATATGCCTATGGCATAGCAATGATTTTTGGGCTCCATTTGGAAGAATAGAGGATTCATTCACAGCATCAGGAACCCCTGTGAAGCATGCAGTACACAATCAAATCTTGATGGCTGCACTTGAACTGCCCACAAAGGTTAGCCGTCTTAAAGGTTAAAGCCCATGGAAAAGTGAAAAGACAAACAGACCGAGGAAACCATACTAGCGGACCAAGCCGCGAAAAGCATCAGCTCTTGGTTGTATTTGTCATCCAAGTGGCTGGATCCTGACCTCATTAATGGTAACCACCGAGAGCCCAGAGGAATGAAAATCATTGAAACAACAGGAAACTGATAACTCCAGCCTCTGATTGGAAGCCCGGCTGGCCCTCAAGAAAGAATATCAGCAGAACAACATTGTTTCAACTTGCTAAAGAGAAACAACATGGAAGAAAAGATGAGCCAACGACCTCGAAAGAGGAATTTGGAAGTGCAAAGGCCGTTGTCTGTTACCTAGACGAATGTATCCTGCCATTCAGCCTGGCCCATGGAGCTACTCATCGTTGAAAGAATCAGGCACTCAGCTATGTGCAGAAGTTGTACCATGCTCCAGGAATCAGTTCCATGATTGCAGCCTACAATCAAGCAGCACCATCTGCACCACCTCAACCCTCCCCACTGCTCACGTACCTATGCAACACCTGCAAAACCCTAGTACCCTTCCAAAGGTTCAAGTGACCACATCCAGATGCCTAATAGTGTGAAGTATGAAAATGTTCTGGTTTCCAGTAGACATGTATTTCAGGATTGCCATAAGCCTACCCGTGACCAACATGACCTCCAAAGTAAACGTGCAAAGAAGTTGAGTTACTGAAATAGCTTGCGATTTGGATCCCTCAGGTATCGAGTCCAGACCAGGGTCCAGCATTCTCTTCCATCGGTTTTTCCGAAGTTATGGAACATGTTATGGGGTAGATTTGGGCCTCCACACGCCATACCATCCCCCAACTATGCTCTGCGAAGTGAAAGAGAAAGAATGGAACTCTCAAGAAAAAGTGTTAAAATGACTGCTGAGTCCCTTGGCCCTGGCCAGAACTTCTCCAATTTGTTTCTATACCATTTAGTGCACACCCCACAAGCAATACATGGCCTAACCCCATTATGTAGATCTGTTTTGGAAAGCTCCTTCTGTATCTGAAGTCAGGGAGCAAGAGCTAGGGGAAAATAGTGATAGACTGTAACAATTTGTGATTTGAATGTCCAAAAGTGACTTATAGTGCATGCTGCAGTCTCTGCTTTTGTCTCCAGAATCTACAGGGAAACGGTGCATGATTTCAAACCAGGAGAACCGAGTGTATATAAAGAGGCACATACGGAGAATTGCTGAGGCCTAGATTATGAAGCCCATACGGTTTATGTCAGATTACCACCACTGCAGTGAAGTTGGAGGGAAAACCTACATGGATACACGCTTCTCATTGTAAAAGGGACCCAGTGACAAAATGATTGTGTATATCCTTTTATCTGTTTTATCTGTATCTAATGCTGCGTAACATACTGGACAGACATGAGCCAAACGTGTTCAGACTAATCTCATTTGATTCTTGGCGATATGCTCCTCAGATACCGTCTGTCAATGGGGATTCCGACTCCACATGATGTCTTCAGTCGGACAGTTCTATACTGTGTGTTACTCTGTTCTGGGAATGAAAAAATGTTACTATTGGTCTGATGTGTGGGGGGAACACAGTGATGACTGGGATATAAACCAAGGGAGGCCATTAGATCTAAATGATGAGAAGGGAAGACTCCTTGTTATGCTGAGATGTCATTGACAAGGGGCCTCACTCAACAATGGGTTAACGGTTGTTTCTCCCAAGAGATGCTTCGCCCACTCTTCTGAATATTGAAAATCCCTCAGCAGGAGATACTGGGCAATATATGTTTTTTAGGGGCATATAATAGTTATATAAATCCAATGCTAGGCTTATAGAGCCTTAAAGGACAATAAAAACAGACCCACCGCGTGCATCCCCCTGTAGCTCCAGGTGGAAAGGTCAATCTTCAGAAAGCAGTAGAAGAAGTAAGTCCCCCAATCCCAAATAAACAGTGGTGAAGATGCGTTTTTCTATGAAACCCAATTTCTCCCCGAAAAACCTGTGGCTATAATGGGTTAAATACACGGTAAGGGCCATAATTTAACATTTGGTGTGTTTGGCCAGTGCCGGAGCCACCCCCACTTGGAAACACACCCCCTATCACCAAGTTACTGCAGATAATGCAAGTGTGTATTTAGCCTGATGAGAAATGCAAAATGTTTTCTGAAGTGAGAACCTAATCCTCTCTAGTAATTTCAAACCCGAAGTGAGACCCCCGAGAGGTGTGGGTGCTCCTGGGACTACACTTGTTTTTTTTGTTTTTTCACCCAGTGCAACAGACGGGGATGCATCTTGGGGGTCATCTCAGCCGATATTGCCTGTTCAAACCTGACTAGTGGAAAATCTGGTGAATCTCGCTGGAACCCTCCTGATGTCTTCTGTTGTGTGGGGATGGGAGACGAGAAGTGGGGTTTGCCAGCTACCTGGAAAGGTCAGTGCATCATTACTTAAAGCTCCTCCATGCCCTTCCAAGGCTTACCCATGGTAATCCAGCCCCTCACACCGTAGATGAAACCCTCCAGCCAGGAAAAAAGACGAGCGACCTCCATTATCCCCGGGAAGATCCCAATGTATATATAGATGCAAATTGGAGTGCCTAGGGGGTCCCTGACCAGGTTCAAAATTCCAGGAATCAGGATGCAGCAGCTTCGCTTCCCTTATTCCCCATGCCAAATCAATAAGAATTGGACTGTATAATTATAATTACTATAAACAGCAAAGGTTTGTTAATTACAGAAGAGATGGTTCAAGAGACTATGAAGAATTAGGCCCCAATACTAGGATGACCTTACAGAACCGATTAGCCATCGACCATGGTTGCTGGCTGAGAAATGAGAGTTTTGTGGGATATAGGTGAAGACTGCTGCACCTATAATACCCTACAACACAGGAGAGAATGCAAAATCACTATCGCCCTAGGTAAAAGATAAAGAATTGTCAAATGTAACCAAGGAGAATTCAGAAGTGCAGACTGATTGGAACATGGAGGCTGTAACGCTGGTTACAGCAAGTGGGCATGATACAGTCGGTTATACTGGGTGGTTTTACTGTTTGTGCAGTGCAGCTGCTTCCCCTCTAAAAAATCCTATTGGTCCGAACTGCAAGGAGGGAAGTCCACCTCAGGAGCCCTTCCTTATGCACGAACAGGGGAACCTCTGATGTGCGGTGATGTGAGGATGTATAGGGGACATCCACTTCCTACAAGACCCCATAGTAATTGAACCAAGAGTCAACTCTCAGATTTAAAGGGACAGAACAAGTGGAAAACCTCACACTGGTTAGGAATGTCACTGGAAGTTGTGTGTTGAATTACCCGCTAGGGGGTTTCTCACAATCCTTCAGAAGTAAATATCCAACCCCCATACCCCAGTGTGAGCAGTTTCCAAAGGACCTATGCTATTTTTAGTTTCAGTAAGGACAATAGGGACAGTGTAGAAAATCTTGTTCTTTAGGGGGATTGGTGACGGTAAAGAGGTTTGAACCAATATAGTGTGGTTGGTATGCATAAATTCTATGAATCCCCAAGCTTTTCTCCTTGACATGCATTTTCAGCTTGACCAGAATCCATTTAGGTGGAGAATTAATACAGCATAATAAGAAGCACTCAAAAGGTCAGCGGTTCAGGATGTAACGTTAATTTTTGTTATCGCATCCTCAGGATGCAGCGTCTTGTTATCCGTTCCCTTTCTTAAGAAAAGTTCATTTCACTGGGAACAAACTAATTTTGAGATGCACTACCCAGAAACTTTTCTACACATAGACAACGTGGAGCCAATGAAATCTACTCAGAAGCTGCTAAATATGGACATACTCCCGTCCCTCTCAAACTCTATCGCGCCTGCTCTTGCTAGAATACAGATCATACAAATATGTGTGTAATGCCGATTTTATTGTCCAGAATTACTTGGAACATGAATGAGATTCTAACCAGAAATCAGCGACTGAACCTCATGTTTCTAATCGGCCGATACTGTTTCCCCTGATCGTGATATGGAGTAACCCGGGACAAACTGGTGACCCCTTTGTTGGTAAACGACCCGCCGAAATAGAGTGACAATGAGTATGGAGCACGACAGCAAATTACAGAGATAATTTCCTCCAGCACGTGAGTAAACTAAGTAAAAGAAAGCCATGCGAAAAAGGGCACCTGGGTGGAACAGGAGCGTTAACCACCAGAATTTCCAGTGAAGCTCAAAAAGGTCCGCACTCATACGGAGGGCAAGCCTACCCATGACAGGGACCAGTATATTTCCAGTGAAACTAAGAATTGGTGGGTTGCAAGACTCCTATTACCTGCACTTTTTTAATCTGTTGGGTCAGAACAGGATTAATTGTCATTTCCTGCGGTACAGGCTACAGATATAGTTAATGTCCGCAGTTCAGACTAAAATGGTGGTTCAAAGAACTCCTTTCGCCGCACTTTATTTAATTTGGGGTCATACATGTTTAATGGTCCCAACTGCGGTCGCAGGACAGGTATAAGTCAATGTCCAGTTCAACTAAAAAGGTGGTTGAAATACTCCTTTTCCCGGCCACATTTAAATCTTTGGGGTCAAGACAGGTTTAATGTGAGTCTGAGCGGTACAGGAGGACTATATAGGTTTAAAGACCAGTTCCACTAAGAATGGATAATCAAAGTACTCTTAATCCCGCACATTTTAATTGTGGGGTCCAGACAGTTAAAAGGTCAATCTGCGTACATGACAGATAAAGGTCAAATGTCCCAGTTCAACTAAAATGGTTGTGGAAAGACTCCTTTTTCCGGCACGTATTTAATCTGGGTCATGTCAGGGTGGGGCTCGAAGGCTGTGTGCCCAGGACAGAAAGTCAATGTCCAGTGAAACAAAAATGGTGTTGAAAAGACTCCTTTTTCCCGGCACTTTTGAATATCTGTGGGTCAGACAGGTTTAATGGTCATTCTGGCGGTGACAGGACAGGTATATCAATGTCCCAGTGAAACTAAAATGGTGGTTGAAAGATTCCATTTCCCGGCCTTTTAATCTGGGGGTCATGCAGGTTTGGGGCTCATGCTGTAGCCCAGACATGTATAGTTCAATGTCCAGTTCAACTAAATGGTGGTTGAAAGACTCCTTTTTCCGGCACTTTTTTTAAATCTGGGTCCATTCAGTTTGGGGCTCATGCTGCTTTCCAGACAGGGATATTCGCAATGTCCAGTTCAAGTAAGATGGATGGTATCAAATCATACTGCCCTCTGGCACTTTTAATTGTGGGTGATGCAGGTTTAAGGGTCATGCAGTTGATAAGACAGGGATAGTGAATGTTTTGTGTGATTTTTTTTTTTCTGTGGCCTTTTATAACTCTAAGTGGTGTTGTCCTAAAGTAGCACGTATCCATTTGACTGTTTTTGGATGTTTAACTATTCAGCTTCTCCAGCCTTTTTTGGGTGTAAAAAATGAGGTGTTTTCCCTTTTCCCCAAAATTTTAATGATCATCCTCATATCGATGCTCACTATCGACCATCTTGTCGTGATGGTCGACTTTGACCATCGACCGATGTCGATGGAAACGTAATCGCTCAACCCTTATCCATTAAAGTGTCTACCTTTTCTGTTTCTGAACCCCCCCTCACCTTGAGCCATCTTGACAATTGTGAAAACAAAATGTTTTAGAAAACCACATTTTTACAATAGCACCTTAGTCTAGCTGTTTTCAGAGCAAAAGCCAAAAAAAAATTCAAAACATGACCCATGAGCATTTTTTGATAATTTGAAGAACAAATGTCTGTTGAAAAAACTTTTTTTATAATAGGACCGTAAGTATAGGCTGTCAAGCAAAATCCCCCCCAAAAAATTAAAAAACAGACCCTTGACCCACTTTTGACAATTGTAAAGAACAAATGTCTGTTAGAAACAAACTTTTTTATAATAGGACCTGTAGTATTCTGATTTCAAAGAAAACATGACCCAAAAAAATTTAAAAAAAAATACTTCTCACCACTGTTAAAAATTGTGAGGGAAAACCCATTTTAAAAAGCCACTTTTTCTGTTCAAAGGACCATGATTTAGTGTATTTACAGACCATACCCAAAAAAATTAAAAAAAAATACTCCCAGAAATGTTAAAATTGTGAGGGAAAAATCCCACTTAAAACCAATTTCTGTTCCAAAGGACCTGATTATCTTTATCTAAACAGCAACATGCCCCAAAAAACCATTGACAATGCGAAAAATTCTAAAGATGAAGTGGTAAAATGGAATCGGTTTTGTCAAAAAACCTTTGATGTCTTTTACAGTTCCTCCACAAAACCAAAAAAATAACTGTTGGGAACTGAGAATAAAAATTGCACTAAGAAATGATCATTTTAAAAAAATTTTAAAGGGACCTTTTTCTGTTTGAAGAGGAATGTGAATGGACCGGCAACTAATCGGGGACCTGGAAATTTGGGGCCACAACATCATCAGTGATCCATGCCGAATATCTTGATGAATGTCAAAGTCCACATTGTCTGTGGAAAGCCGGTACGTTTTTTCTGAAATACTCCCCCAGCTGTGCTGAAGGTCGCCAGAATGACGCTGGCGCTGGCGGACAAACTTCTAGGGGGTGCGAGCAAATTTGGGGCCTTCATCCATTTTGGATACCCAGAATCTATTAAGTCGGAAAACACTTTCAAAAACATCGGGTTTAGAGGCGTTTTCGTGCCCATGATCTTAAGTGGTTCTGTGTGTTGTAGTGTGCCCTGCATTGATGCGTGTGAGGTGGAAAAAAGATTGCGAGGTCACCGATTTTTTTCTGCCCCCTTTTGCCCTGCTGCTGTTTGGCCGCTACGGCTATTTGGCACTCTACTGCTGTCACATCGTGACTTGTTCCACCGGACATTTGAAAAAAAAAAAACGTGAAAGAAGAGAAAAAGATGTCCCCATTGATCAATCGAAAAAATTTCCCCATTTCCTGCTTTTTATTCTTTTGGGGTGGGTGGAAGAAAGTGTGATTTTAGTTTTGTACCGGGGACCCGGGAGGGGGGCCCACCATAACTGTTTTCATTTTGGGCCCTTTAAAAGCGGGACATTTGGAGGAAATGGAGCACCACCCTCATGTGAGAGAGGAGCCTTGTTTTTCCCAAGCCCGGGGGCAGGGGCATAGAAAAAATGATTTCTCATCTTCCTCTTCCGCCTAAAAATTGGGCCCAACCCTTTTTTCCAAAGGGGCAGGGATCGGTGTCTAAAAATCCCTCCTCCCCTCCGCTTCCTCCGGGCAAATTAAAATGTCAGGCTTGGGGATTGCGGAGAGAAAGGCCCCTGCCCTCTCTGTGCCCGTCTCCTCCTCCTCATGGAGAGTGCCAAACGATTTTCCAGAACTTCCGACGGGACCTTTTTGGGGGGCTTCTTCAAAACTGGCAAGGAGGGTGCAGAGCTCTTTACCTGCCTCCATCTCTGGGGCTCAACCCCCCGAGGTCCGCACCGCTGCTTGTCAGGGAATGTGTCACTTCGCTGCGTAAAGGGATTTCGTGCCCACAAAACGCTGGGGCTGTGGGGTGGAATTTCCCGCTTGTTGCCACGTCAAAATGAGACGGTTGACAGGGGGGGCAGAGCTGACGCTGAACACGCCGGCGGGAGAAAAACAGGGGCGAAAGGCGGAAGTGCGAACTCAGACCCCGAGCCCCTTTCCTCAGCAGGCAGTCCAGCCCGGTATCTTTAGAAATTTTTGGACGACTGGGTTATGACATGTGCCAGGCAAGGGATGTGTTAGCCTACCGATCTTAAGGGCGGCCAGCAGATGTCGCCCGTTTTTATCGCATCCACCTTGCCTGGCACAAGGTTCTTGTCACCCAGCCCGCGCTCGGTCTCATTGCGGAGAGCCGTCCACAAAATCCTGACCGTGTGTGGAGGTTCCAAGACGTCATTTCAAAGGGGCCCGTTTTTCTGGGCACGTGATGCCACCCGGGCCTTGGGGGGGAAAGAGCCCTGCACCACCCTGCGGTTTAGAAGAGCGTGCGCCGAGCCTGGAGCCACCGTCCTCCCAGAGAAATCCACCAGCTCACCCAGTAGCTTCACAGGGGTATAGCGGCCCTTTGGGCCCTTTACTAGTCTGTGTCGGGGGTTAGATGGATTTTTCCCGGGCACAGATGCAGACAACGCGCTTTAAAAATTTTTGATGACACTGGCTGGCCCGGGCAGGGACGGCTTTTCTGGGGAAAAAAAATGCTGCTTTGGGTTTCTTATTGGGGCAGGCAAGGGCCTTGAAAGGGGAACCCCCCTGTGTCCACCAAGGAAGCAACATTTCCAGGCAAAAGTGGAATGCCGACATTAGGCTTTTGGGGTTTGGGGTGGGTTTGGGTTAAAATGTTTCTTTTGCCCAAACCTGGAAGCAGAAGGTGGCTGCTAAAAATGGCTGCTGTAGGTGGCAGGTCGTCAAACGGCGGAAGGAGAAGGGTAGGATGGGGGCTTGGTGGTGCTGGTGGGATGGGGGGAGGTTTGGGGGCTGAAGGGAGGTGATCCCCCATCATACTCTGGAGACTGGGCAGCTGAGGGAAAGTTGGTGGTGGCAGAGGAGGAAGAGGCGGGGACAGGGGTGTGACGTGGTTTGGAAGCCCCGCGTTGTTGGCCTTTTTTTTCCAAGTGTTTTCCCCCCATTTTTAACTTTCATTCGCTGCATGTGACTAGGGCTGTTTTTTGGTGGTTAAAAAAACCCCAAGATTCTTGCTTATTATGCGTTTACGGGGAAAGGGGGCATATAACATCGCTGGGTGAATCAGAGGTTTGTCAAAAAGGCCCCGGTTTGGGAGGTCCTGGCCTTTTTTGACGGCGATAAGCGGGAGGGGGGTTTTTCCCCCCCACCAGGTGGCGGAAAACATATCAGCGGGTTCTGCAAAGCCCTCTCCCTTTTTTTTTAGGCGGGACCCCTATTGACACTACCCCCCTCGCTTCTCCTGTCCAGTGAGAAGCGCTCAAACAAATTCTGGGAAAAGACCACGATGGATCCGCAATTCTCATTCATCAACACACTTGCTTTGGGCGTCCTGACTTTCTGATCCAGGAGCTGCGGGGGTAAAGCCCGAGGCATGAAGGCGTTGCCGACCGCCCCGGGGTTTTTGCAGTTGCGGCTTCCTTCCCTCCTCTGATGGCATCAGTAACGGGGATCAAGCAGCAAAATATCCTCTTTGGCCCCTTGATCTTTTTTAAATGCCTTCTGACCCCAACAAAAATTTTTTTCATGAAAGAGGTCTTCAGAAAAAGGATATCCACAGTGGTGGGTACACAGTTGAATTTGGGGTGCCTTTGCTTTCCCGTTGGGTGCGATATCTGTGACGTATTTGTGCCGGGACTGGGAGGACGAGGAGGTAAGACTGCTGGATGCAGGTTGCATTAACCACTGAAGAACAGATTTGCGACGCTGTTCGTTACTGAGATTCACAGGGCCCTGACCCAGTGATGACAGGCCTGACGGTCCTGCAACCAACGATCCGCTGGCATGTGTGTTATTGCCAGCACTGGAAGGAGCACCTTCTCTCGTACCTCTACCTCCATGTCCTACCCCCTTCTTTGCTCGCTTACCACCTGCATTTCGCTCCATGTTCAGAAAGATAAAAATTTGAGAAGGTATGGAATAGTTTTGGAAAGTCTCATATTAAAAGACGGCAAATCACAGCTATTCTCAAATCCCTCAAATCAAAACAAAATTGCTGTATTCAAATTTAAGTGCAAGGTGCCTCTATCAACAAAGCTGGCCTGTGTCAAAGTGAAAAAACACCTATCTGAAATGTATACGGATAATAAAAGGTATTTTTTGCACCTATCAAATACACCGGCAGTGACTACAAAATTGCTGTATTCAAATTTAAGTGCAAGGTGCCTCTATCAACAATGCTGGACTGCGCCAAAGTGAAAAAACACCTATCTGAAATGTATACGGATAAAAAAAGGTATTTTTTGCCCCTAAAAATACACCTGCTGTGACAACAAAATTGCTGTATTCAAATTTAAGTGCAAGGTGCCTCTATCAACAAAACTGGACTGCCCAAAAGTGAAAAAACACCTATCTGAAATGTATACGAATAATAAACGGTATTTTTTGCACCTAATAAATACACCTGCGGTGACTACAAAATTGCTGTATTCAAATTTAAGTGCAACGTGCCTCTATCAACAAAGCTGGCCTGCCCAAAAGGGAAAAAACACCTATCTGAAATGTATACGGATAATAAACTGTATTTTTTGCACCTAAAAATACACCTGCGGTGACAACAAAATTACTGTATTCAAATTTAAGTGCAAGGTACTTTTATCAACAAAGCTGGACTGACCAAAAGTGAAAAAACACCTATCTGCAATGTATACGGATAATAAAAGTGGAATTTTGCACCTAACAAATACACCTGTAGTTACTAGAAAAGATCTGTATCCTAATATAAGTTCAGGCTGCCCAACATACAAGTAATATTTCAACAGAAAACTGTTAATAAAAAGCCATTGCAATGCAATGTCTAAACAAAGTCTGGGCTTCACAATATCCACTATCCTTTTAATAGCTTGTCTGTGTTCGCCCGCTCGAGCTGGTCTTCATATACAACATTGTATGAAGACCAAACCAAGCTCCATCTGCATATTTAAGCATGGCACAATGTTCTACAGCACCCTGCAGGCTCTGTGCAGCCTGGAAATACCTGTTTTTTAATTCGGACCGAAACAAATTTTGTCGGGAAATTCGGCGAGGTCACCGAATCGAATTTTTGAGAACTTCGCCCATCTCTACATACATTATACAAAAAAATACAAACTACACATAGTAGGTATCCACACAACTGTAATAACCTGTAGAACTAATCTAGCTGGATATTTAGTGTGAAATATCAATTGTGTAAAAGTATATTTTTTTTAAATGGCAGTAAAGGTTTTTTTTATGTTCACGATTCAAAATAAAAAAAGTTAAAATTATGCAGTAGTTAACATGTACACACCCCTAAAAATACAACTTCTCTTGCATAAAACAAGGCCTCAGCCATAGAAAAAATTAAAAAGTTACGACTGTTGAAATGCAGGAAAGCAAAAACTAAAAAATTTAGCTGGTCATTAAGCCCTTTTCAAGCCTGGTGCTTAAGGGGCAAATTTTTTTTTACTATAATAAACATAATCGATTCTCCCTTTAGATGGCAGTAACCGGAGCAGAAGTTTGTCTACGTGGGCAGGCCGAAAGCTAGCGTTCCCTGTCCAAGTTGTTGTGTGGCTGGCGCATTTTTTTCCCCCAGGGGGCCATAAAGGACATTATCCCCCTGACCGTAGTTACAGCCCAATGTCCGGCTGCCGTGCACCTTAGTGTGCCAACCTTGGAATGAGCAGGGGTAGCTGTGCAACCTTAGGAGGGTTTGGGGACGTTTGTTATTTTTTAAATTGCCTCGTTGAACGAGCTGGCGCCATGAGTAGCGAGGAGCGGGAGTATCTGGCCGGGAGATGATGGCAAAGAGAAACAATTCCTTTGCAGAGGTGGTGGGCCTTGATGGCTGCAAGGGCTGCGGCCATGGGTTTTGCCTGCGGCGGCGGATGGACCACCACATCTGAGTACGTTTCTCCCAGGCCCCCGGTGTGACGCTGCATGTGTTGCGCAGGGCCGTGGTTCCAACTTGCTCCTGGCTACGCTTCACTTTCTGCCCACAGATTCTTATTCCCTATTGGGCTCCTCGGTGTTTAGCAAAGAACTGCCACACCCCCGAGTAGCTGATTTTACTCTAAAATCGCTGTGCCTCGGCTGACCCCCTTCCCGCTTCTTTCTTGGATGCGAAGGGGTTTTTCCCCCGTGGCCGCTTGGCCCCCGCCCCTGCACTGCTGCTCCCCCTGTGTCACGGCACACTCCCATTTGCGGGGCTCGCCGCTGCCTGAGGCGCAAGCTGACGCCCTCTTCTCCTGGCGATGATGAAGCCCTTGCTTCACCCGGCTCCAAAGTGCGGTCAGCTACATCATCATCGATTATTGTTTGATCTTCACTGCTGTCCTCATCAATGGTCTTGGTATGCGGAGGCTGACCCCTCACAACATGACCTCGCATGCCACTCTCCACATCTATACTTTGCCGCCTACTGCAAGAAGCAGGGGATATTGGCCCCATTTCTTTGCTGCCAAGTGGCTGCTGACTGTCCTCCTCAAATTGTTCATCCTCGCTGTATAGTGGCGCTGAGCCAGACCACATAGTAGATCTCTGGCTGAGGGAACCGGATGGGACAGAGGCGGGTTGAGGACAGGTGAGGGCCACTGACCCGCTCTCGGGCCATGCCAACTAAGGGTTGTGTCTGACGATCCCACCAACTCTTGGCTGGGGTTGTCAGATGTCATCTGGGAGGAAGTAGATGACCTAGTCAATCAATCAAGAACCCTTGGGTTGCTGGTCAACACACAGCCGCTAGATGACACCGGCAGTTCTGGCCTCACCAAGTGACCCCTGCTGCGACGTCCCCTTACTGTGCTGCGACCTGGGCCTGCTCAAGGAATGTTTGTGCCACTGCCATTCGCATGAAGAGCCTGCCACCTCTCTGTCTGACATACTGTTTGTTCTAAAATGTACAGACTCTGTTTAATGAAGATATCTGTATATAATAAATACACACCTGTATTTGACTCCAAATGAACCCACTAACAGGCTTGGGTAACCCTTGGATATAAATTGCACAAAATAAATGAGCAGCAAAAAATTAACTGGTATGTGGTGTGTTAAAACGCTGTGTATTTTAGTGACTACAAAAGCAGAAACACGCTTAATTAACCTTCAGATATAAATTATGCTACAGGAAAAATTTCTTCTTTGAAGTTGAAAAACACTGTATCTTGTACTGACTACAATAGCACAAACACACTTAATTAACCCTTGGATATAAATTGCGCAAAAGAAATGAGCAGCCGAAAATTAACTGGTATGTGGATTGCAAAAACAATGTTTCTTTAACGGAATACAACAGCAAAAACAGGCTTAGATAACCCTTGGATATTCAATGTGCTCCAGAACTGACCAGATAGCATTAAAATGTATATGCAGCTGAATTGGACGCACAATGGACTTCAATTCTAATAACCCACAAAATCAAAATTAGAACGGAAGAGAAGCAGTCTCTGAGAAATGCTGTGACATCCCCCAAAAAATTGCTGTATAAAAGTTATTTCTTTTGTGTGAGATCTCAGCTAGAGCTACTACAGCAGCTAAAGCACGGCACAGAAAGGGGAGTTTGAACTGCCAGCGTCGTGTCCGGATTTATATAGTGCGGTGATGTCACAAAATCCCGCCGGTCTCTGATTGGCTTCATCTCTGCACATGTCATTGAGGGTCCTCCATTCTTCCTCCCAGACTTCTTTTCCCCATGTAACGCCATGTGCTCGTGGCCATTTTATCAATTAAAAACACGCTTCGTACCCCAAACTTCGACTTCGTTCAGAATCGAAGTTTTCCTGAAATTCTAAACGAATTCCACTTCGTTAGAATCGATTCACCCATCTCTACTTATACTCTTTACATTTACACAGATATCAGTACTGTATATCAGGTGTTATATGAGTAGTATGTAGGTATAAAAAAGGCAGTGTTGACAAGGCGGAAAGCAAAGGTGTAGCTTGACAACTCCAGTGTAAAATCTATTCAAATAAACACTTACCATATTAATTGATTGCTATACTGGTGTCATACAAAGTAGCAGAGAGGCCATTACTTTCCTTTAGCTACCAGGGCCTAGCTGCAATACTTGGACCTTCTCCTGTTATACCAAGGTCCAAGATGCCATGTAGGCAGAGGTAGGAGACCAACTAGGGGGCATACCTCTGCCTATTAGTAATGGGGTGCAAAGACGCATGGAATGGGCTCAATAGCTGAGCCCGCTCAATAAATGGCAGTTGCTAGTTGTTTCTTACAGCTGACATCTGCCTTCAGATAACCCTGAAGGTGGCTTTTTAACTTCTTAGAGTCGCAGCTAACATGACAGCGGTATCTTAGCAGTTATACAGGGAAGGGGCATCAACTCCTGACTGGCTTCCTCCCCATGCAATTACACGGTACCAACTAGCACAGAAGTCAAAGCAGCCAGGAACCTGATGAAGGCTCCCAGGCCTGCCAGAGGCAGGGTGTAATAAGAGAGCTGTAATAGCACACTATTCTGTAAAACCTTAATATTCATTTGCACCCTCTAGTCGTGTAAGTGCCCTTGGGGGAATAAAATAACAAGCAAAACAATTTTAAAAAGTTTTAAAAATATAAAAAATATTTAATGTTCAAAACAACCGCCTTATCCAATTTTACAAATAAAAAAAATTGAAGACAATTGGTATTGCCGCATCTGTATAAGTACAATCTATAAATATATAACCTTATATATCCCGCATACTGGACACCATAAGAAAATACCCAGTGACAAATGTATTTATTTTTTGTTGCTTTGCCTGTTCAAAAATTGAAACAAAAAGTAATCAAAAAGTTACAGGTATCCGAAAATTGTACCAAGGAAAACGACACTTCAGGCTGCAAAAAGCAAGCCTTCATACAGGTACATAGAGTGAAAAACAAAAAAGTTATTGTTCTCAGAGAATGAGTGGGATGGGGAAAAAGCTGCTACATTTGACCTACAGTATTTGCATGGGGCATCAAAATGGCTTGTCCTTACCTTGGTTAACTTTGGCATGGAGCAATAATTAGCTCTTGCCAGTCCCATTATGTGTAAACTTTTGAAATCAGATGAGTATTATTTGATTCAAAACAAATGTACTTAGATATAATTCTTTTGATTAATATTACTATCAATGATGCTTGGGCTGAGCCAGTGTTATGATCCTTAATTTGTAACTGGCTTCTTACATTGTACTTTATTTAAAAAACATTTCACGATAACTTGTTTTAGGACATAAATGTTCTCAATGCTAAAAGAACAACATGTGCTTATCATACTAATTATTATTTTCATTTCCAGTTATGATGGTTTCCTAGGAGACCAGCATTTTTGTGTAATAAATGTGCAGTATAGACAGGCCTGCTGGATTTGTCTGATATGGTATGATATTATCTCTTAGTATTTGTTAAATTGAAAGTATTGCAAGTGATTATATTATCCTTAGAATTTACATATTGGAATGTATTACTGAAAAACTTGCAGAAATGAACCACAGATAAGCTTGTCAATGAGACATAGCAATTTTCATTCAAAATGTATGTCCATTAACAGTTTCCTACCTATTCTGAGATATCCCCTCTTGTATGGACTGCATCAGCTCCTAAGGTCTCTATAGCTACAGACCTGATAGGCTGCCAGTGCTGGTCGCCATAGCTACAGACATGGTGTCCTCAGCAGCTCATCACTGCAGACCAGTAGAGGTCAGTAAAGGCCCCTGAATTCAAAACTGAAACTGAGAAAACAGGACTGAGGCAATATAATCGATGTAGTGAGACAACCCCTTTAAACTAATAAGCTAACACCCTTATTGCCCTTTGTTATTTGTCTAAAGTTGAATTGTGCCCAAGGTGGATATTTCCCCTGCTTGCCAGGGCTGTGGAGTTGGTAAGCCAAAGCCCTGACTTTGACTCATCAATTTTCTCAACTCCAACTCCCACTTTCTCATACATGGTGCATGTTTAAATGATAACTTTACTATAGTAAAATGGTACCATAAGGCTTTTTATCACCCTTATCATGCAATAATCAAACTATTTAGGTAGAATATGAAAATATATTTATTGGATACAACTGTAAAACACAAAAAACTTTAATAAATTGTGAATATGCAAAACACAGTGCAGTAAGTGGGGAAAACAGTTTTCAACAAAAACATCCTGAATAACATTTCTGGATGGAGTGTATGAATTTGTTCTGAGAAAAAACATCGCCTGCATCAGATCCTCCTTAATAGACAACCTCACATCTGATCTGATTATTTCCAGGCTAGAGAACAGCATCTCTACACTAACTTGGGTTGGTGACAAAGAGGTAACCACATGGGCAACATCTCTAACAATTTCAGGATATAAATGAATTGCCTCATGCACAGTCAGTTTTGATGAATGGTTGAACGCCTCCACTTAATTGAGAACAAGTAAAAATGTTGCTGAAATCTGATCAATCTGTTTGCTATCGGAGCGGAATCTTTTCCCTTCTGGCAAAGTTTGCCTGCTCCATGTCATCCAAATAGTTTTCAAAGATAAATTCTTCATCTCATGAGGCTGAAGGTATGAGAGCAGTAGAACTGGCAAGACTCAAATTCTATTGTCCTTGGCACTGCATTGAACTGTAATTTACTATATATTTTTGGAGTCGGAGTTGGCCCATTTTAGTAAGACTTCAATTCCACCAAAATGGACACTGACTCCACAGCTGTGCTGCTTGCCTCTTGTCCTGGTCCTTAGATATAGTACATTTTATACTGAAAAAGTCTCTAACAGAATTATTCATCATAGGTACATAGATGTAGTTACAGTGTTTTGCAGAATTGCTATAGATAATATATTTGTATATGCTAATGCTGCGCAATTAGATAGATTTTACTAAAATTATAAGAAACAGCTAAAAAACAAATGAATTCTCTTGTACAGTACATAAAGTAAGGCATCTGTTTGCTTCAAAAGAGGCATGGACACCTTCCAGTTTTGCTAAAGAACTGCTGAATGTAAAAGTGCAGCTTTGCTAAAGTCCGGCCAAGACATTACAGTTGATTAATAATGTCATATTTTCAAAACTGCAGGACTAATATGTTTAATGCTAGTTTATTTGCTGAGTGTCTACTTGAATCATACATTTATTATAGCCAAGCATATTTTCTACATTATATATTCATACACTACATAGTTTAGGTTTGTTTAGATACGATACATTCATTTAGAACATTGTTCTTGGTTTGTGAACAGGAAACAAATGTAAGCTTATAAAAATGAAGGATAAAGAAATACAAAATAATTCAATTTCAAGACGTCTTTAGTGCAGTTAGAGGTAAGGTATAGTTGGCTTTTGCAGTTGCCATAAATAAAGCACACATATATTTTCTCCACATAGAAATACACTAATGATATTAATTTTTCTGCACTTTAACTGAGAATCATACACTACACAAGTAATATAAAATATTCCAATGCACTAAACATATTGATATACTATCATGTTGTAAGCTTCATGTACGTGCATTACAGTAACAGAAAAGTGGATGGGATTTTAACAAAACTCATCCAAATGCTGCTGCTGCTGCAAATAAAATAAAAAAAAAAACCTACATAAAATTGACCTGTGGTGCGAATTTTAAATATGTTACCAGACTTTGTAAAGAAAAGTCAGTCAAAAGTTGGCACATTTTGGTGTACTTCATTTTAGAATAATTTATTAAGATGTTCTAAATTCTTATAATAAATCATTTGATAAGGGGCCTGTTTTATCTGGTAAGAAGTATGCATACCTACCAGGTATCTCTTTTTTTTTAGGGACAGTCCCAATTTCTAACCCATTTCCTTTTTTCCCTCCTTGATCTTTAAATGTCCCTCATTTTCACATGGGAAACAGATTTGCATTAATAAACTTACTACATTGCAAATACTGTACCTGTCCGACTCCTAACTGTATATTTAACTGCAATTTAAATATTATTCCCTCATTTTGTGAAATATAGACTATAAAATTGTCTATATTCCAATCACATTTGTATTAAAGTTTTAAGAAGAACGAATTCAAGAATGTCACTATGCGTTAAAAAATGGATCCTTTATACAGTTATACAATAGGAGTTGTTCATTAAATTTTTGCCCACTTAAATGCTTTGGCAGCAAAGGATTTTGAATTGGGGGCTGTTCTTGTCTCCCTTTTCCTCCTCTTCCCCCCCCCTCAGCAAAGAAAGTTCCCCCATAAATTCTTACAGAGGTGGAGGGAAGGGGGTTTTTGCTGCCGCTTAACCCTGTGTGTGCCTCCCTGGTCTGCTGAGGCTCTTGCTGATCTTCTCCACAGTCAGGAGACAGCAGGGAGGGGCTGATCTTGTGAATGTGGGAGGTCTGTGAATGTGTATGCTTATAGCAAAGCAGGGGGATGTAAGTGTTCCTTACCCCCTGCTTAGCATAAAATCTCCCACATCTCCGAACAAACAAACCCCTATCGAACAGACACAGGGCAGCTGTGAAGTTTTACTTTAATCCTGTGTACTAATAAGCAGAGCTGAAGGTTCACTTTGCCCCCTGATTTTCTATTAGTATAGTCAGAGTTCCACGGGACACCATGTTTAGTTTAACACATTGCTACTTCCATCGTACGGGGGCCACAGATCAGCCTCCCCCTTTGCTCTCTTAAATTTGTGTAGAGAGCAGGAAGGGGAGCAGGCACCACAGGGGTTAACCCAGCTACACAGACACAAAAAGCCAGAGCCCCCCCTCCCTCCACTACAGAAGCTTACTGTGCAGGAGGGGTTGTGCTCAGACCTGTATTCAGAAGTTGATCACCAGACTGATGCCGGGTGAGAAATGTAAAACAGGTGCTGCTTGGGGATTTCGGAGTGATGAAATTCTATAACAGGGAAAATTAAAAATCAGTAGGAATTTTTAATGAACTTTTATTGCAAAGCTGCTTGTTTTTTAAAGATCTTTTAATTAAAAAACCCAATCATTGTAGCGAGACAACCCCTTTAATTATAAATATCCCTCTTTGGCCATCTTAAAAGTTAGGAAAGGGTGGGAAAGAAAAACTAACGATAATTACAAAATTACCAATAGTTGCAATAAAAATTTGGACAAGTCTGAAGTCTAAAGATGTGCCAATTTTATTAAACAGCATGAACCACTTTGAAAAAATTTTGGGGATCCTTGACTACCCTTTTTACTTTCTATGTTTTAGCCGAATAGTTTTAAAATTTTCTTCAATTATTTTTTTTTTAAAAATAAAAAAAAACAAAAATGTTCAATTTAGTATTAAATATCGTTTGGATCTGCAGAAGGAAGGAAATATGTAATTTTCATAGCAGATTAAATGCTGCACCAATATCACCTCCCCTAAAATGGCAGAAGTGCATTGTTTTTTTTCCATTCCACACATATACAAGGTGATTTGAAAAGGTCAGATTTTATTTTTTAAGACAAAAAACGTTTACTTTTTTTTTCCCCAATTGAATACAAGGCATAAATTTTTCCAATCCTTTTTGAATCTGTGTTTTTTTTTGGTTACATTAATCGTAGAAATTTGATAGATTTTTTGCTGGTGAGGAGAAAATTTTTTATAAAAAAAAGATGTGTCTTAAAGGACTTCCCTCTGACCAAAAGGTTCACTCAAATTTTTAAAAATTTTGGTATTGACCTAAAATATTATTTAAAAAGGGTTTCCTGGCTTCAGGTATAGGTCTAATTTAAATGAAAGCCTTTTTGTCATAAGTCACTGGTTTTTTTTCACTGGGAAAAAATTTACAAATTTTTCCCTGGTGGGGCCCCTGTGAAAATAAATCACACCTTTCTTAAAGGAGCCCTCACAGTTAGCAACCAATGATGCTCATTAGTCTTAAAAATACAGTGGAGCCCCCCCTATGATACAAATAATTTTCCACTTCATACTTGTGTAGTTCCACATTAAAAGTATGTTAAAGGGGTTTTTTCAGTACAGGCTTTTTTATTATCTTTTGTTTTTAATAGTTACAGCTTTCAAATCCAAGGGCTGTCCTTTTTCCTAGTAGGCGGATCTTCCCCCACTGAAAACTGGTGAAATCATCACACCCCCTCCCCTCTCTCTCCTTAGTCTCATATCATTCCATTAAGAGAGAGAGAAGTCAGGCTTGCAGACCTCCTAAATGGTCAGTTCCTTGTGGGGGTTGTCACCTCCTCCAAAAGCAATCCTTGTAACCGAAACCTGTTTTTGGTGTAAGCGTTTTTAATACAGCCCCCCAAAATTACAGAAAGGGGACATCTTGTCATTTTGTCTAGCAGAGTGTATCATATATGCCTATTATATTGGTGGGGGGAGTGACTCTAGCATTGCCCAGATAATTCACATCAGAGCTGTTCCTGGAGTAGTGCAGAACAGCTTTTAGTTTCACTTTCAAAAAGTCATTGGGTAAAAAGTACAAAATTGCAGGCAGTTTAATCACAACCAGGGGGTGTGCCCATCCGGGGTTGAACTAAATATCAGGTAGCCAATCAAGCAAGGGGGGTGGTCCGGGCCCCGATTTGATTTAGTGTAGACCTCACAGATTAGCTAAAAAGCTGTATACTAAAGATTTGTAAGCAATCAAATTTAAAAAATGCTTATTTTTACTGTCCCCATCATTACAGATATGATTTTTGTAGTGAGAAAGCCCCTTTAACCCCTTACATATTTGGTATTTACTTTTTCTTTCCAGTTCTAAAAATCTTCAAATCACCTTTGTCATGAGAATACATGAAAAATTGCAGGCTACTGTTATTTTTAGGGCAATGGATAAAGCATAGAACAAAAGAATATTTCCCCAACATCTCTTAACTTAAGCTTGCTGACTTCTTTTTGGAAGGTCCATAATCCATTTTCTGTTCTCTATTAACACATATTTCTCCATCACACCATGGTATACTATCCTGTAGAAACACCATATCAGTCAACAGAAAAAAAGGAGAGGAGATAACTGTTACTAGCTAACACTAGTAAGCACACACAGTCACTTGACTCAACGCAATCTGCCCAATTCATGCTGGGCTCTAAAACCTAAGCACCATTACATGGTACACATTGTATCAACACCTACAAAAACACTTTAAGATTCGGTGCCCTCTTTCTTTCACCTTGGGAGTTGAAGTAAACTGCATTGCTCTCATCTTCCACACAATCAGAGTGACCTGCTGGGGCAAAATTTCTATGGGTGATGCAATTGCACTTATATCACATTCATATGTATGTATTATCATTGGCTTCCCTAGCCTTTAGGAAAAAAAAAGTAAAATTTTGACACCAAAAGGTGTCCAAAAATACCCACACCAGTGCAAACATCTCATGGACTGCCCAAGAGCTGCAAAATAAATATTTTCATAACATTTCCTATAACAACCTCTATAAGAGAGCTTTTAATTTCACTTCCAGTCACACCTAACATTATCAGATTTATCCACTCCTACAGTAATTCTTATCTGACACTTCTCACTTGTAAGTGCACAAAACAGCTGGTCCCAAACATTCCCCAGCCTTTAGGTAGGGGTATAACTAGCAATTATATGGCTCCAATGCTAAGAAAATTGGGTTTACCACAAAAAAAA
>JAODAL010048936.1:0-28577 GCA_025379985.1 Phyllomedusa bahiana | reverse complement strand
TCACCCCCTAGTGAGGGAGGGCAGCGCCAGCAGCAACCAGGACCTGGAGCAGTCCCTGAACCAACAGGTTGTGGCCTACTTGGACAGCACTCTGCCACCCTCAGTTAGAGATCCGCTGGACTACTGGGCAGCCAAATTGGGATGTGTGGCCGCAACTTGCCGAGGTTTGCAGTGGAGAAGCTGTCCTCCCTCGGCCGTAGTGTGGCATCAGAGCGGGTGTTCAGTGCGGCGGGGCCATCTTACCCAAGGAGAACCCGCTTGTCCACGGGAAATGTGAACGACTGCCCTTTTGTCAAGATGAATCAGGCGTGGACGGCCAGGATTTCCACACACCAATCCCTTAGACGTCATCTGGTTCAAACTACCTGCCTCAGCCACTATTCTGATGCCGCCACCCGCCTGATGCCACACATCTGCTGCCAGTTTCTCCATCTGCCTACCACCACTTTACCAGGGACTGGATTGCCACCCACCTCAACACTCTGTCATTGTGCCACTCAAATGACCTCATGTGCTGCTGGTTGTTGTTGCCGTGACATCCACACTGTGTCATTGTGCCACTGTCTGACCTCATGCTGCTGCTGTGGCTGCTGCCATGTCCTCCACACTGTCATTGTGCCACTGCCTGACCTCATGCTGCTGCCGCCGTGACCTCCGCTCTCAGTCATTGTGCCACTCTGTGGCTTCCTCCTGTTTTGCCACCTCCAGAATGTCATTGTGCCACTGCCTAAACTCATACTGCTGCTGCCGTGACCTCCACACTGTGGTGAATTGTGCCACTCTGTGCCTAATACTGTTTTGCCACCTCCAGAATGTCATTGTGCCACTGCCTGACCTCATGCTGCTGCCGGTGACCTCCCCTGTATTGTGCCATCTGTGGCCTTCCTGTTTTGCCCCCCTCCAGAATGTCATTGGCCACTGCCTGACCTCTTCTGCTGCCACCGTGTCCTCCGCTCTCAGTCATTGTGCCATTCTGTGGCTTCCCCCTTGTTTTTGCCCCTCCAGAATGTCATTGTGCCCCCGCCTGACCTCATTTTTGCGGCTGCCGCTGACCTCCCCTTTTCATTATGTTGCCACTCGAGGTTTCCCCCGTTGTTATTTCCAGCTTTCGCTGGCATGACTTTATCAGGCTACATTCCCGCTTAGTTTTTGGTCAGTTTTGCCCTCCCTTTTAAATGCCCAGGGAATTTTATAGTGAAGCGATTCTAAAAGCGGCGGCAGTCATCTGCGGTCCCTACTAAAACACAACATTGTAAAGAAGACCAAACCAATCTCCCTCTGCATATTTAAGCATAGCACAACGTTCTACAGCACCCTGCTGGCTCTGTGCAGCCTGGAAATAGCTGCTTTTTAACGCGATTCGTGCCAAAGTAATTCGTAACGAAACTATTTTTGTCGGAAAATTCGTAGAAGTGACCTATTCGAATTTTTGAGAAATTCGCCCATCTCTAATTACTACTCAATGAGAATGTTAACAAGTGATCTCCAGAAAAGCATGTTGTCACCAAATCCCACTCACCAGCAGACTAGAAATAGTTGGCCCATTTATTTGCAATGAATGCAGGTAAAAAAAAAATATGGGAAATGACTCTCTAAGGGTATGTTCACACAGCTTTTTTGCGGGCCATATTTTGGGGCGTAATTGTGCTGCAATATGCCCGAATTGTGATCCAAAAATACGGTAATTCATAGCTGCGCACAGTAAAGGACACAGGTAGAAAGAGTGCCAGGGTTCTGCTGCCACATAAGCAGTCACCAGTATCATACGTGGCACCTGGTAGATGCGGCCCTGTTAGAAATGTTGCATTGGGGACCAGAGGTGTAACTTGAATCTCCGGGGCCCTAATGCAAAAAAAGAAATGGGCCTCCCAGCTACCATGGTCCACTTATAATGCTGGTATCTTCTTATGTGACGGGAGGGATTTTGGGCCCCCTCAGGATTCCAGGGCCTGGTAGCGACTGCTAGCTCTGCACCCCCCATAGCTACGCCCATGTTGGAGACCAGCAGCTTCAGGTCATACCTCTGCCTTTACCAATGCACATTTGTTTTGCATATTGTCCACATAGTAAATAAATATTCCCAGTTTGTAAATCTGCAAGAGACTGTCAGCCCTAAGGTTATTGAAGAGATGTTTAGTCAGTCTGTAATGTGCTTGTCTTTCTTTCTCTATGACAAATGGCTGCTTTCTGCAGTTTGTCACTTGAAATCTAAAACAATGTTACTAGCTATTAACCTTGACCTAAACTCTTGTGGACTTCAATATCTTCTGACAAGACTTTTGCTCTAGTTAGTCCTTGACTTGTTTCCCCAGAGAAGCTGATGAATTAAGTTTAGAAGCAGATCTAAACATTTTCTTTCTATTTCCTGCTCTTTTGCTGTATTTTGCATTGCTTTTGACTACTGATTATTACTTCTTAATTCTACAGAGTCTTAATGTTGCTTTGTAAATGGCTGTGCTACTGCTGATGGGTATATTGATTGCTAAGGTTTCTTATCTGATGTATCATTCACCAAAACTGACTCAGCAAAGAATGTGCCCTGTTAAATGTGCACTTTGTGTAGGTCAGGGATTATTATTTTTATGGCTCATCAGTCTGTACAGTAGGATGGATTTAAAATTTGATACAAGTGTGGAGTCAGCCAGATTTGTTTCTTTCATATACTGTATGTGTAATCAGCTCAGAATGTTAATGTTTTAATTGTATTTTATCTAATTTTATCTACTTAAAATTCATTTGACATTTTATAGAAAAAAACTGTTATATAATATATAGAAGTTAAGAATTATTAACAAAAAATTCAGTAGATGACAATACTTATAATCTTTGGCTAAATGCAGTCATATAAACCAAATTAAAAGCTGTGATATCAGAGCTGAGTCCTCAGCACATCCTGGTTTTAATGATTTTTTTGTATAAATATACTTTAATTTCTAAACCTGTGAATTGTAATGTGGTTCTTCAATAATAAATGTCTTAGAGACCGTTTTTGTTTGATAAATGGATGAATTATATCATATATAATTAAATACTATTTTTAAGCCAGGTTCACATATACCCAGCAATCTGGAGCCACACCATGCCATGGATGTGTGAAATGAGGCATGGTGCCGGGACTATGGATGATCCAACATTGTTTATTACTTATAGCACTGTTATATTCCACAGTGTTGCACAGAGATTTTAATTATTCATGTTGGTCACTGTCCCTGTCTAAATTTGAGATTAACATATGTTTAGATTTTTTGTTTGGAGTGTGAGGAAAATCAGCGCTAACAAATCTTGTAGAGATTTGAGCCCAGGACCTCAGCATAGCAAGGCAACAGTGCTCAGAGCTAAGCGACTATCTTTCCCCTCTGCATACTGTACTTGCACCAGATCGAAAAACGTTGCTTTCCGGACTGCACTATCTAGCCCAAATCTGTTTTCATACTTTATATATTGTAGCAAACATGTATAATGTTATGTGGTTATTTCTACAAAACTTGTTAATATTATTACTATTATTAAGTAAAAAAACATAATTCATTGACAGGTCTCTCCCTATACACAGGAGTAAGGCCAGATAAGCTGAGGAGGGTGGGGAGCAGCCATCCCATTCTACTCCTCTGCTTTTACCGATGCGCTTCTTCTGGTACCCAGCTCAGTTTTAATGTATTTTCTCATTGGTACTGCAGTGAGATAACTTGTAGCTAATTTATGGTGCTTTTGATCGTGGTTCAGGCACCATGAAATGCGTGACAGATTCCCTTTGAATACACAACCCCTTGTGGACCGGGAGATGTAATTTTTTTCTCTTTGTTATCAATGTAAGTGTATTAAGGCTTGTTAGGCTATGTTCACACGGCTTAAACTGGGACGTATCTTGCCCCGTATTTCATGCCGTACTGTGCTAAATACGGGGAGAGATTCGTCCCAGTCATTACGGTAATCCACAGTTCTCATAGAGAACTATGGATTACGTCTCCTCTGCCCGAAGTGACATGTCAATTATTCAAGGCGTATACGTAAATGTCTATGGGGCCGGCGGGCTGCCGCCCCGCCCCCGCTCCCAAGCACACTGCGTAATTGCGGGCGAAATACAACCTGCAATTATTGCCGTGTGAACATAGCCTTTTTGTTTTCTATCTCTCTCTCTCTAGATATAAACAATTATTAAAATTTTCTTTTTTTCTAGTCCTGCTAAAGGACTTGAAAACGTAAAATTTCTGTGAATGCCCAACTGATCATCTGATTGGTTTTTGCAAAAATCCATACACATTTTGTTTCATAAATATCTGCTGTTAGTTCTCCATGTATGGATATAGCCTAATACAGACCCATAGGGACTTACAGGGTCTAAGCCCTGTGCTTTACTGCCTGCATGGGCCCTATAGGAGTTTTGCCTATTGCTATTTAGGTTGTCACCAAGAAACACATATAACTGGCGAGAAATTTTGCATTTTTCAATTTATCGTAAGGAAATGCTTTTTTCATTTCACTATATAGTTTAAGAACCTCAAACTTTTTATGAAATCAATAACCATCCAGTTTTATGATCTTTTGAAGTCCGAATTAATGTGCATGTTTCCATCAAAAATGTAGTGTCCAGAAGTTGTGTTTATAACTTAAGCTGGGAGCCAATTTTATGACTCACACATGTCGAAACCAATAATGGCTCCATCTGTTCTCCAGTTAATATTTACATATTAGACGTCCAACAATTCTACTTGGCCAGTGCTGTAGTGATGGCATAGACATTTAAACAATGTGCATTTTAAGTTTTGGAGTTTGAAAGAACATTGATTTCATTTACAATGTAAAGTTTAATAATACAATAAACAACGATCTACAAACCAACAGTTCCAGGGCATCAGATTCAGATGGCATTTGTTTAAAGAGATAACAAACAGAATTTTAAAGAGGGTTTTCTTTTTGTTATCAAGGTGGTGTTTAATGAAACGCATTAAGTCTGATGTTCCAGAGATACTCTACTGTACATTCCTAACTATAAGACTCACTTTTTATCTCAAAAATATTGTACTGCAATGTTTGTTAAACTAATAGATCAAATAAACTTTCATTTAGGCTTGAGTGCATCTTCTCATCTAGTGTACTGAATAATAAGTCTTTTTTGATGGAATAGATAAAGCCACACAAATTATGAATCTAGCAAAGGTTAACTCGACCGTGATTTAATATCTTTTTGTGCTGTCTGTTCCTAGGTCACAACAAGGGCCAGTAAAAAGTTAAGATAATTTTCTGTACTGTCATAAGATTGTATTTCGTCTGTCAAGTTCAGGGATAATGCCACTGCAGGAATTCCCACCAATCAATAAACAATAAGGTTGTGAAAGGTTTGCAACAGTATGGTTGTGAAGGTCTTGAGAGAGTTCACTGGTTTTACCCATCATGAGTTGTTTCATGTTGTGTGGCACCTTGGTAATGTGACACCTTTTATAGGCCATCAGATGAACCAACTGATATTATTTTTTACTAAGTGGCAGGATTACTTTCTAATTACTGATAGATTTCAGCTGGTGCCATGGCTATCCAAGGCTTTTTTGCACCTCTCTTCATGTGTTCAATACTTTTCCCAGATTCATTTCTCATTATTACACATCACTTAATATGTGGACATCTATGGATTTATCTTTTTGCCCGAGTGGATTGAATGGGCTGTTACCAACATCTGGAGAGAATTCCATATCTATTGCACATTTAGAAATATATTTACTTAAAATATTGGTGACATGTTCTATACTTATTTCACCTGCTATATATATACCCCGCATTTCAAATTATTATTATGTCAGTCTCCGATTATTTCTATTAGTTCCTGAAACAAACATTAGTGCAGAGTTAGCACTATACATTACTATTGACACCTGTCTGTATTGTAAGCAATGAGCATCAATCTACTGTATGTCAGCTGTCATAAAGAACTCATGTGTAGATAAAAAATGACAATCATCTTGTCAGGATACGTCCGTCCGGGCAGCCTTCCACCCGTCTAATGCAGCGACCTGCAGGGGTTAAGTCTGGCCTCGGACCACACCCGGGGAGAGTTGCTGCTCCTGAGCCAGAGTGACAGCTCTCAGGACCAATTGGAGGGCCCGGACGCCGCACCAATCAGCTGCGGGGGCGGTGTCCGGGCAGACCTTTTAAACCTCCTCAGTTTCTCTAGGCTTTGCCTGTCAAAGGTGTTCCCTGGCGTTTTCCCTGTTATCCTGTTTTGCTGTTGTTTCCCTGTGCTTCTGACCTCGGCCCGTTTCTTGACTTCGCTTGTTGCTTCTGATTCTGTACTGCGCTCCTGACCGTGTTTGGACTCCGGCTTGTTTCTGACCATTCGTTTGCTTCACGTTTCTTGGCTTATCCGTTACCTCACCGTTGCCGACTCGGATTGTTTGACACTTGGTTTTCCCTGACGGCCCTGCACTTAGTAGCGTAGGGACTGTCGTCCAGTTGGGGTCTGCCATCTAGGGCAGCACGCCAAGTAGGCAGGGACAGTGGGCTGGGTACAGTCAGGGCCCACTGCACCTCCTCTGACGTGACACATCTACTATTTCTAGGGTACCTTGCTTAAAAATAAAGTCTCGTATTTTATGTAATTTTACACCGTCAGATAGCATCCCCTTGAACAACACTTGCCGCCAGCTCAGGTTTCCTTTCTATCAGGACATATTCGGAGTGCCTTCTCAAAGCTGGACTAGCAGGCTCAATTACACCTCTAGATGAACTCCAAGTGTAAAATAAGGATTTGTTAAAGTTGTGGCTTTTCTCAGCTCTTATTGGTTCTGCAGAGTACCTGAGGCTATTCACAGAGGAGAGGAGCTAATGTGACATGGTACTTTCTAGTCTCTGATCAACATTTTGGAGAGGTCACAGTTGCACCTCATTCACATTTCTAGGAGTACATCAACACTAATGACATGAAGGAAGGGTGAAGAGGCACTACAGAACTTTTTAAAGGGCCCTCTGTTTCCATGGAGTTACACTCCCCCCTTGAAAGAGACTGGTCCAATACCTTTTGAGAACATTGTGCAACACCTATGAATTGGCCTTCACCATTTTTGCTGGTTCTTTAGATGTATGAACAGGCGTATGGTCAAACTTGGCGCAATGTGCACCTGATGTCACATTTTAATGAGCCAAAGTTTGGTGCGAAACTGCCATACAAATTTTGGCGCATAACACTTTCATTCATATTGTCGTATGATACACTCCTCTATATCTATTTAGAACTGGTGTGTCGGCACCAAGTTACAAAAATGGCGTATGTGCATTCATAGATGCCGCCCATTATGTTGCTGTCAAGACCGTGTGCCACCCTTTTATTGCAGGAAATGCTGTTGAGTGTAATATTTTCCTCCTGTAATGCTGTTTTTTCCTGTTACGGTAACCGTGCGGTTCCGTAAATAAGGATTTGCCACTGTGCGCTATGAGGTAAGGAGTAGGACTAAAATAGAAAACACTTTGCAGAACCCTGATTGATGTGTATAGTGATAGATGAACATATATAGATATATGTAATTGTGGAGTTATAGTGCAATGAGAGAAGCTGTGTCAAGAGAAAGAATTCCTGGCCTGTGTGGCGACACATCATTGGTATTGTAGCTGCACTTAAAAGGTTTGTCTCACTACAGACATTGAAGGTATATTGCTCAGTTAAACTCGTAAGTCCCATTCAAGTCTAGGGGAGAGTCCTGACCTGCTCTCCTTTCAGAACAGAGAGGTCTCGGGGTTTGTCTCGGGGCTTGTTTAGGAGACCCACACCTATCAGACATTGATGGCATGTCATAACGATGGGCCTGCTTAGTAAAGAGACTTGTAGCTGTGGAGAAGCATGTTGTGAGACTACTGCCTTGACTGTGGAGAGTGCGAGCCACCTTATTCATAGCAGTCACAGCAACAAGCCGCAGGAGGAATGCTGAGACCAGTGGACTTTTGGTACAGGAGATGGCTTAGTTATAATTGTGAGATTTATGTTATCGTTCCAATATGTACCATCAGTGAATTTTGTGGCAGCAGAGACAATGTGACACTAGTATCAGACATGTCATTCAAGTAAGAAGCACTGTACGCAGTCTGTTCTGGAGAGGGGTGATATTAACTGTTGGACTTCTGGTGTGTGACAGAAGATGTGTTGTGAGAGTACCTCCATAGATATTTATTACCTATCCACAGCATAGATAAAAAATGTCTAATCACTGGGGGGGGGACTACTTGGACCCCCACTCACCACTATAGTGGGGGCCCTGAGTCCCTGCCTGTGCCTTACTCGCATAGTGAGCAAGCATTTGAATGAAGCAGCGGAAAAGTATGTTTAGTGCTGCTCCATTCAAAGTCAATAGGAGTGAGATAACCCACGTTGTACTCCATAGTGGGAAACCTTCTTTATGTATGTGCCTCCTAAAGAGAACCCTCAGGTTTTGTGCACCTATTATTGTAACTGTTACCACCATGCTTAAAGAAAATCTGTCAGGTGGTTCTTCTACACTATCTGAGAGCAGAATATGATAGAATGAGAAAAGCTGAGCTTTGTGATATATAAGACTATACTATTTAATGCTAAATTTCTGAGTAAATTGAGAACTTCTAGGAGACACAATGAAAATCCTGTACCCTGTCCACATACAATGTGTGTACATAGGTAACTGTCAATTACTGTTTGTGGACTCTCACTGTCTTTTCTAGGAGCTCTGTCAGAATTTACTCTGTTTTCTACTCAGAAATTTATCAACCAATCATCAACAAATCATATTAGTAAAAAGCAGAGTAAATCCTGACAGAACTTCCATGAGAGACAGTATGGGCCACATGTATGAAAACTGTCTAGGTCTAAAACTCACTTTGCTGCCCATAGCAACCAGTCAGCATCCTTTCATTTCATATAGTGCTCTGGAAAAATGAGAGTGGCGCTCTGATTGGTTGCTATTGGCAACAGTTATTTTAGACCTAGACAGTTTTCATACATGTGGCCCTAAGAGTCAAGTCTAACCCCATTCACATACAGTGATTGACAGCTTGTTCTGCACATGCACTGAACAGGGAAAGCTGTTAATTACTATATGTGGGTTGGGAAAACAGGACTTTCACTGTCTCTTAAATAGTCCTAATAGGATTTATCCTTCTCTTTACTGCTCAAAATCATTTAAACCTATATATCACAGATAGCTGTTAATCACTGTATGTGGGTTGGGCAAACAGGACTTTCACTGTCTCTTAAATAGTCCTGATAGGATTTACCCTTCTCTTTACTGCTCCAAATCATATAAACCTATATATCACATATAGGAGGACATTAACCATCTGACAGGTTCCCTTTCAGGTGCTTCCTTATTCCTTAGGCTTGTTTATTTTTCATTTGCAAAGGTTGTATCAGCCTGTGTTTTTGCTGCACTATCTCTTCACACCAAACCGGCCAGCAGTGATGAAGACTTTTTGTCAGGCCTTGTGTGATTATAAACATATAATATTTTATTACACAGTAAATTAAGAGTTTTTATTTTTTGTTTTCTATCTTGTTCTGGCAGTTTTATACTAATATATCTTATACTATATATATTGTGTGTGTATATACACACACACATACATAATATTATCTCCTTAGGTTATCACCTAAACTCATCCATTTCCCATAAAGAAACATAAAGATTTGCTTTACCTCAGCAATGCTGTGTTATACCCTGGGTGACTTAGTATCCAGCTTGTTTATGCTTGTATTTAATCCTTGCGCTGTTTTATAAATTCAATGAAGAAGTGTATTAAACACAGGCAGTTTTGCTCTCACACCATTTAAGAACCCAATAATGTTTGTACAATAGGCCCATAATTTTGTTATCTAGTAGTTTACATTTGCATTGCTAAATAATTATGTGCTTAAAAGTGCCCATAAGACATGTGAAAAGTTTGACAAGAAAAATCCTGGTGTTCAGTCCAGTGAAGAATTAAACATTGGAGAATAATAATATGGGCTGATGCACTCAATATAACTCGAATGCCCTCAGTGAAGAAGAAGATATAATTTAGTTCCTTTAGGCTGTGTGGAAGCTAAATACAGTATGACATGAAATAGTAGAAGTACTCATTATATCTGATTGCTAATTACCCCTTTAAATGATTCAGCTAGCCTGCTACTAGATAATTAGTTTAGTAATTTATTGCTGCAGAACCAACTAGCTTCATGTTACACTTGGAGATATCACTCTCTACATAGAACGCAGTATGTTTTTGTAGCTTGAAAGAGAGGAGGCCGTGTTTTATCTAACTTCGTAGCTCTAATTTATTTAACTGATGATAAAATTATACAGTTTTCACGCTGATTGTATTCAAGTCAAACGCGGAGACTTCTAATTGGCTTTTTTATCGTGTTAAAGGGTTTTTCCTTCTTGCAACAGTTATCATTTATCTAGAGGATAGGATGGGGTCCCCACTGATAGAATTCCCACCATTCACTAGTACAGTGGATGCTAAAACCTCTACAACTTCATGTCTATAGTGATGTGGAGTGTATTAAAAAAGTGGTCAGGGATGTGTGCTATCACTCTATGCAACTCCATGGGAGGTGGATACAATGCCAATAAATAAGGGCAAAAAAATCTAATCCATTTCGGTATGATGACATAGAAGTAAACATACTGTAAGCCATACCCAAAGAAAGTACAATTTTTAATAATAGTGTTGTAAATCTTTAATAATAGTGTTGTTAAACTTTTGTTCGCCAGAATACTGACATATATCATTGCATACATTCCATTCTTTGTTTGTAAATGTTTTTTTTTTTTAAATGTGTTCTGTGTTACCTTGGTATCCTACCCAGCTAATAGATATTGTGTGGCAAAAAACAGAACCATAGCTCCAATCGGTGCCCGGAACCCATTATTATGACCACATAGAGTCAAATTATGTTCAAATAGGATCCAAAGAGTGTCTTGTTTGCCTGCATTGTGCTATACAATAACCACAGTGGCACTACGTATGTACAATATGGCAAACAATGAAAAGAGAGTGTATCCAGTAGCCATTTAGGGCAACATGTGTGAAGTTTTTTGGCATGATATCCGTAAAAAAAAACTGTCGTAGCTCCTTTCCGACATATGTATGAACGGTCTTTCGCCAAAAACTGGCATACGTCCGACACCCTCAACACTTTGGTATGTGCCAAACCTTAGGGGGCGTGTCGTGTCGCACCACATTCATAAGATTAGACACATTTATGAATGTGTCTGAACAGAGTGTGACGCACAAATATACTAATCCATAGCAATTTCAAGCTGGCAAGACAAATTTTGGTGCCTACTTTTGTGCATGTTTTTGACACACGTTTATAAAGTGCTGTGAGACACTTTCGTACGTACTGATGAATGCTACACTAACCTACTGAGAAGTTTGACTGTCAAGTCTGCGCCAGTTTTCATTTATGTCACCCTTAGGGCAACATGTAAGAATGGGGCTGTGCCAGTTATCCTGCATCAAAAAGCTGTAGTAGACCAGTTCTATAGATGTGTGAACAGTCATCTCTAAACTTTGGCGCGATGAGCGCCGGCACAACAATTTTTAATACGTAAAGATTTGGGGCGTTCTGGGGGTGTGCTGCACCACATTCATAGAATTAGACACATTTACGATTCTTTGACGCCAAACCTAGGCGCAGAACAGTTAGAACAGCCAGACCAGGTTAAAGATGGTGCCTGAGCCAGACTTGTCATAACTAGAATGTGCCTGAACTGAAGAAGAACAGGTTCATACATTCTGGTACAGTCTATACTACATTAAATCTATTTAGAACTGGCCTGTTACTGCCAACTTTCATACATGTCGCTCTCAGGGCAACATGTATGAACAGAGCCACGGTAGAAGTCTGGCATCTTTTCAGCCCAAAAACTGGCGCAGCCCTGTTCGATATATTTGTAACCAGGTGCATTCTAAAATCCGGCACATCACAGAGCACATGCGGCACTTTGTAATGCCCCTGAGATCGGGGGGTGTGCTGGAGGTGTGTCGCACTACAACTGTACGAAACTACACATGTATGACTTTTTATCGGCAAATCCAAGTGTATTACTGCTAGAACAGGTAGACCACATTAAAAGTGGTTTACCTGAGCCAGAAGTGTTGCTTTGTAGCTAGAAAGTGCTAAATCTATGAAACGCAATAGAACAGGTTCATAGATTCAGGCTACGCTACAAATGCACACAAAAATAATGGCGCCTGGGTGCCAAAAATCATACATGTCACTCTTAGTGTCTACCATTCCACCATGTGCTTAAATTCACACCAGTGCTTTCAAACCGATCCAATGGGACAGTTCCTGAAATTTGGCACTGTTTTGAAAAAACCCAGATTAAAATATTTAAAAATGTTTTTATACACATTCAATGACTATCCTCAGTATAGGTAAGTGTTTTTAGGTGTATGGAGACATCTGATAATAACCTGCGGGACTGAGGGGATTCTGTATTCCCTCCACTCACTCTGCTGCTCGCTGACTTGACTAATACTCTATAGGCATATACCTAATATAATATCCATCTACAAAGCTCAGCGACCTGTTTCTGCTGTGTATACAGAACATGCATGGAGCTCCATGCTATATTCTGCTGGATTCCCTCTAGACGTTTGTGTTATAAGTGAGAAAATTGCATTAGGGAATTGCGGCTTGTTCCATTCCCTGAAAAGCAGCCCGATATAGAACGTCACGTAAAATGGATTTTGTGGAATAACAATTTCGGACTTGAATGATCTGTATCTAACTGAAGGTCCTACCTGGGCCAGATATACTTCATTCAAAATATCTGCCTATAAAGACAGCTAAGCCGCACACAACTGATATAATAGTTTTCAAGTACAAGTAATCTGAATGTTCTAGCTGCGGTGAACTGCTGTACAATGACATTATAAAACAGTATACAACCGTGAATGTATAATGCAAAACACACAGCACGCTGAGGAGTTCTTTTTCAAGACTATGAACGTTTCCTATATATTGTTCAGCTGGTTAATACGTTCCTTCGGCAAGCCCTTGAAAGAAAACCTTCTTTTTGCTTTGTGACCTGTTTTTATACCACATTTATTTTGTACTGTACATCTGGCATATACTGGACTTTGTAGGAATTTTTTATGGAATTAGAACTCAATAAAAATGTGTGTGGAGAGGAGTGGGAGGGGAGAACTAAGAACCAAGAACAAACGCAGAACAAAAATATAAGCCTGTGAATGAAGGTAACGTACTGCAGAGGTTCAGAACTTGGTAGTGGCAATTGACTTTTCAACTTGCTGGCATAAAACATGTATAATGTTTCACCAATTAACAAAATAAAACAAAAATGCATTAGAAAACAAATTTTGCATTTTTTAATGTGTTTAAAAGTGCAAAAAATAAATTGTGCATGATAGGCTAGGTGCATACCTACATTGTTATTTCCGGTCATAGGAACAGAAAACTGAAAATCAGATAATGGACAACAAAGATGCCCAATTGACCCCATTGACTACAATGAGGTCCTTTGAGTTTTCATCATGGTGTTTGCCATTTGAACATCAAAAGCAGCCTTAGTTTTTGCTTGTATGAGCATGCTGCACTATGGGCGACAAGTATGAAACCTGGCACCAAAACCCCAGTTTTAAACTGCTTGAGAGAAGTGTAGAAGGCACCAGTATGTATGAAAGTGTCTCACAACACTTTATACATGTGTCCAATTCAACGGCAAAATTTGTTTCGGCTATGACACTTTGAAACTGGTATGGATTTGTATGAAACTTTACCGCATTTGTACGTTTCGTGCCAAACTTTGGCACAATTGTACGATTCTGGCATTACATGCCCCCTACAAGCTTGGCACATTCGAACATGTCGTGCCTGGTGCAGAATGCACCAGGTCTGGACATCTATAGAACAGGGCTATGACAGGTTTTTGGCTGCAAAGCATGTCAGAAAACTGGCCTGGCCTCTTTCATACATGTTGCCCTATGTTTTACTTCTATGAGCATGCTCCACTATTTTTTGCTTGTATGAGCATGCTGTACTATTTATGCTTGTATGAGCATGCTCCATTTTTTTTGCTTGTATGAGCAGCTGCACTATTTTTTGACAGAATCTGTGTCGGGTGTTCTGAACAGAACATGCATTTCAAATGTGAGCAAGACTCTAGGGCTGCCTAATAGAGTAAATGCATACTCTTTGATAGGGAGCAAGACTGAATGCACAAAGCTTTATTTTGGATTACTATGACCTATACTGATAGCATTGTATGAATTGAATTCTCCACAGTATGATTCTGTGGCATGTTCCAGTCTTAGCCGTATTTTAGATTTATGTTCCACCATAAGGATTGCTGCAATCTGCAAAGCTGTGTGCATGAGGTACATAAACATTTATGGGCACACATATGCTGAAAGTACATATGCAACATTCTAATATATATTTTAGTTTTACAATTTCAAGATCTCTTTTTGCTTTTGCTTTGTGTGGATTTATTGGTCTGTCAGATTCATTATAGGATTGATACAACTGAAGCCCAATGAACCCTTTTGTCCATGTTGGGCACAGCAATGGAACCACAATGAAAGTGAAAGGCTGCCTGAGCAAGAATCTTGCTATAATATTTGAATATAATTAAGCATCTTGTCCAGATTTTTAGGCATGAGAGAGATTATGGCTGATGTTGTGCTTAGCTCGGATTATTGCTGAGATTTCATTGTAACAAAAACCATTGGGGTTGGTTATTTTTTATAGTGTTCTATTCCCCCCCCTATCAATATTTCCATTAAATGAAAAAAAGGGGTTTAGGGCATCTGTGTTTTTTTTTTTTCCTTCAATAGATTGGCGGACACCATATTTTTTTCTCTTTCAGCGCGTTTGGACCCATTGAGTATACAATATATTTCTAGAATTAAAAAGTAATTTCTAATAGATTACAATGCTACAATAAGTGTGAGAATATTTTTTAAAGAAAACTGAACAATGCAGTAGAGGCTCTTTGTACAACTCATTCACAATGAAAGGATTTTTCTGAATATAATAAAACAATATGTATGATGACTTCTCTTAGAGAAAATGCATGAAAGGGTTCACTCTGTAGGTGCTAGAATCAAGCTTTATTTCTGGTTTCTTTGCTTCTCTTATTCTCTTGCATTGCATGTAGGGTAAATAGGCCTTCCACAAGGAGATAATTTACATTAACATATGTGTAGCCATATACTCTGGTTTCTCTTCATAACGAATAAATCTTTCGCCCTTAAATATATGTGTAGCCTTTTAAAAAAGTAATAAATTCCCTATCTGCGCCACTCCTTCTAGTGGCTCATATCTAGAGATGGGCGAATTTCTCAAAAATTCGGTTCGGTCACTTCGCCGAATTTTTCCCGAAAAAATTATTTTTCGATCCGAATTACTTGGGCAGAATGCGTTAAAAAAAATATTTCCAGGCTGCATAAAGCCTAAAAGGGTGTGTAGAAGGGGTTTTTTCCCATGCTTAAATATGCAGGGGGAGTTTGGGTTTTTGTCTTCATACAATTTTTTTGTTTTAGTATACACGCAATGACTCCCTCATCTTGAATCGCTTACTTTGTAAAGGGGCCCCGGGGCCTTTCCCCCCGCGCGCAGGGGCCCCGGCGCGGGTCCCAGGCTGCCCGCAGCGTTGCCCTTCTTTCTTCCCTGGGAAACCCCTTACTTAGATCCCCGCCCTGTGTCCAGCCCTGACAGCCGCGCCCATAACCCTGCTTAAGGTGCACGCGCGACGGCTGGCCCCGGATTTAAAGGGCCCCAGCGCGCCATTAATGGAAAACGGCCGCCGGCCCCATATAAGGTGTACGCCCCCCCCCTCTCTGCCCGTCGTTGGTGTGTTTTTGGTGCGTTTTTGAGATGGAGTTCAGTCTTATACCCGTGTACCTTTTTTTCCTACCCCCGTTGCCCCTCCGCCGGGCCCCTTTCTCTGCTTATCATTCCCCCCACCTTTCCCCGGCCCCCCGCCCCGATTTTTTTTTTCCGTTGGGACCCCGGCCGCCTTCCCAACCTCCGCAGGGGTAAACCCCGGTAGCCTCCCCCTTCGTCCCCCCTTTTGGGCCGGGCTCTTGGGAAAAAACCGGTTTTGACTGTTCCCTTGTGGCAGCCTTTTTTTGCTTCCCCAAATTTGCCCATGGACGAAAAAAGGGGGGGAGGGGATTTTAAAAGGAAAAGCCCCCTGTAGAGGGGGGAAAACCCTTTAGGCAATGGCAAACCCTGCCGGTTGGGGTTCCGGGGGGAGGGAAACCAAAATTACCCGTTTTCCCCCCCAGGTAGTGCCCGATGTGTTTTACGGGGCCCTGGGCCCAACTTTTCCCCCCCCCATTTTCTCCCAAAATTCTAATTAAAATATTGGCCCCCGGGGAGCGACCAAGTGGGGGTAGAAGCCGTCCGGGGGTGACGCCCGGGGTGTAGCCCCAAAAATTTTTGGCCCAAAAGGGGGTTTTTTTTCCCAGCCCCTCCAATCATACGAAAAAACCAAAGAAAAGGGGGGAATTGGCCATTTTTTTCGGAAATGGAATCCCAAAAGCACCCGAATTGGGCCGAAACCCAGACCCCTAGTAAATTTTGGGAGGAAAACGATGGGGAAAAAGGGGGGAGGGGTAGGGGCCCGGTTTGGGGGGCCACAAAATTTTTTGGGGTTCCCCCTTTTTGGGGTTTTGAGTTTTGGGGGGTTTTAAAAGGGCAAAAACAAGACCGGGGCTATCAGCATTGGGAAATCCAGGCAAAGGGGGGGGAAAAAAATTTTTGGGGGGGGCCGGGTGATGGGCCCAAACCCCATGAGGGTCCCACCTTTGTTGAATTGTTTGTTCAAAAAAACATGGAGAAAAATTGGAAAAAAATTTAAAAACCCCTATTTGCCCAATGCCCATAGAAAATTGGGGAAATTTGGATAAATTGGTCCAAAAAGGGCAGGAAAAATTTTTTTGATTCCTCTTAAAAAATTTTTTTTTTAAAAAAAGAAAAAAGGAAAACCTTCCGGATAGAAAATTTTCTAGAAATTTTTTTCCCCCCCAAAAAAAGAAAGTTTTTTTAATGGGCCCCAAGCAAAAAAAATTATACCCGGGTAAATTTAAAAAAAACCACCCCGCCTTTGGGGTTTTCAAGTCGTTTTTTCCTAAAAAAAAAAGGGGGGGAAAAAAAAAAAACTCCTTTTGGGAAATTAAGGAAAAATGCTTTTTTCTTAAAAAACGGTTTTTTTTTTCCACAAAAGGCCCTTTAAAAACCCCCTTTTTTAAAAAGGCAAAAAAATTGGGCAACCCAAACTGACTTTGTTTGGGGGTTTTCAAGGCTGTTTTTTGCTCACCCTTTTTATTTAAACCCCCAAAATTTTAAAAAGGGAAAAAAACTTTTTTTTGGTAATTTAAATTTTTTTTTTTGTCCAAACCCAAAAACCAAACCCTTTTAAAAACCCGGATGAAAAGTGAAAAGGGCACCCCAAAAAAGAAGTGGATTTGTATTGTAAAAACGCTGTTTCTTTAAATGAATAAACAGGAACAGGCTTAATCCCCCGGGGATATTCAATGTGCTGTGAGCGGTTTAGCATTAACTGTAAATAAAGGGCCATTTATTGGACACCTGTCCAACTGCTTTTAACATTTAAATTTTAAAATCAGCCACACAGGGGGAAAAACTCAGTGCATTTAGGCATGTTAACATGGTAAAGCCCAATCTCCTGCATTTTCAAAACCGAGCATCAGAAGGGGGAAGAAAGGTTTTTTGGGCCCTTTGAAGTGGCAGGGTTGGGGTGCCAAAGGGCGGGTCTGAGTTTTTTCAAAACGCTGATCCCCTGGGATTTTCACGCACAACCATTCTAGGGTTTACGAAAATTGGTCCAAAAAGAAAAAACATCCAGGAGCGGCAGGTCCTGCGGGGAAAATCCCTTGTTGATGCCAGGGTCAAAGGAAATGGGCAGATGGTTCGACTGATAAAAAGGCAACAGTGACCCCAAAAACCCAAACCCCGTTACAACCAAGGTGGGGAAAAGCTTTCTTAAGAGCACGTCGGCGAACTTTGAGGCGTGGGCTACAGCAGCAGAAGAGCCCCCCGGGGGTGCCACTCCTTTCAGCTAAGAACGGGAAACTGAGGCTCAATTTGCCCAAGCTCTCGAAAATTGGCAGTAGAAGTTGGGAAAAAACTTTCCCTGGTCTGATGGCTCGATTTCTGCTGGGGACTTCGGAGGGTAGGGTCAGAATTTGGCGTCAAAAACATGAAAGCTGGTCCACCTGCCTTGTATCAACGGTTCAGGCGGTGGGGGGGGGTGTCATGGAAAAAATTTTTTGGGCAATCTTTTGGGCCCCCTTGGTACCAATTTAGCATGTTCAACACCTTGTGGAATTATCCACGAAGAATTGAGGCAGTTCTGAAGGCAAAAAGGGGGGCCCAAAACCCTTTCTAGCATGGGTCCTAAAAATAGTGGGCCCGGGGAGTGTATATGCCGCACTGGAACCCCACTGGATTCAGATCCCAAAACCCCAAAAAAAAAAAAATAGAAAATTAAAGAAGCAGTCTCTGAGAAACTTTACACCCCCCAAAATCGCTGTATAAAATCATTCTTTGTAAGACTATCATAAGCAGCCGGGCAGCACCTTCCCTAATCAGTACAGTGAGGCAGTATGACTCCCAGATCGCGGCCAACTTATATGTGCGGGACGTCACAGTCCCCCAGTCTCTGATTGGCTTCTCTTGCAAATGTCATGAGGCTATGCCCTTCTTCCCCAAGTTCATTTTCCCCCTTAACGCCTTGTGTCACAAACCATTTTATCAATCAAAAGCACACTTCGTTCACCCGAAGTACCCAAAAGTTCGACTTCGTTCAGAATCGAAGTTTTCCTGAAATTCTAAACGAATTCCACTTCGTTAGAATCAATTCGCCCAACTCCACTCATATCCACACAAGACAAGAGCCCCTTACAGTTAATGGCACCCCCAAATCATCACAGTTGTGAACATGAACATCAGTTTATGTGCCTACTGGAAAAACTATCACTTTCAAAAATGACATTATTAGTAAGTAGTGCTGTGTTTGGGACTGAATTTAAACAATTCGATTTGGGTAGGCCTGAACTTAAGAAAATCGTCCCCAACCCTCGCTCAGTGTGGTGCCTATTTGAACAACAGTTATACTAAGTTTAAAAAAATTCTCAAGAGGGACGTACTCAGAAAAATAAGACAGCTAAAAAACTCAGAATTTGCTCTACTCCCTGTATATTTTATCCATTTACATAGACACCACTGACGGGAGATATACAGTATATGGAGAGCACATAAATTGTATAAAGTGCACATTCCTCTTTGAATGTTTATTTTTAACAAAATAGTATAGGACTGTTACATTAATAGTAATCACAGAGTAGATATGGTTCAAAATGACCGAACAAGAATATAATATCTATTTCTATTAAATCGGTTGGACGACTTATTAAAAAAAAGAGAAGCAGCAAATGCTTTACAGCATAAGAATGAAAAAGCAAATAATAAGCAGCATAACAATAAAACTTACCTCTTCAATCTCAGCCCTCATGCCATGTCCATGTATAAGCTACAGCAATGACTTGCCTTACCAGTACATGACTGCTGCTATCAGTTATCGTGGTCAATTTGGCACATGACCCCTAAGGCCACTATAAAAAAAGACTTGCAGGGGACCACTGCAACATCTATACTGGATCTTTGAGGGATTGCAGAATTGAATATTGTTTTCTTGCTGTTTTATAACATTTTCTTATGTCAGCACCCTATTTAACATGCAGAACAAAATATGTTTTGTTTGTCTAAGCGAGGGATTACCTGGACAACCCCTTACTATGTGTGCTCGAGGGACATATGAACGTGATAAAGTGGAGTCCCATGCAAAGGACACCTCCCTATCATGCTATTCTATGGCAACAAGCAGCAGCTATGGCCTTGGTGGACCTGGTGTAATATGTTCACAAATAGTCATGTATCATATATTGCTACATTTCTTCCGTGGCAGATGTTGCAGATAAAATAAGCAAATGATTGCGACTTCAGAGCACTCTTATACAGTTTATTGACTTAAGCATAAATGAATAACACACAAAAGAGCAGCAGCATACAGCAAACACCTAGATATACCTGAACAGTGAATATATTATCTTAAGTGGCATAACTTCTAGATGTATTATACTGTGTATAAAAAGTATAGGTGAAATAAGGTTTCCATGGCGTCGGCGGATGGGCTCATACAAGTTGATCAAAATGCACACTAACAACCTAACAATTTCATGTATAATAGTTATAGCAGTAAATGCAATTTAAAATAATCCATATATTCAGTGCTCCCATATATCCTAGTGTTTGCAGCATGCTGCTGTGTTCTTTGTATATTATCTGCATCCATTAGCCGTTCCCCAGTGGTTAAATTTTTGTTATTAGTACTTTAAGTAAGCATTTTGAACTTCAGCGGATAATTACAATAACATCATAAATTTATCCTGTACTCAATAAAACTTTTTAGTACATTTTTTACAAATATCTTAAGTTTAGTTTTTTGGCTTCACATCTACAAAGTATGTTTTTTTTTTTAAAAAAAAATTACAAGCTTTTAAAAACCTCCAAAAGGCGGGGGTTATGCTTTTAACAAATTAAATTAAAAGTTCCTCAATTTGCAAATATTTTTTCTGGATCACTCCTCCATAGTTTTCAAGATCTCTGATTGCAGTCATCCAATAGAAACATTCATTGTTTATTCCAGTGGATAAAATCCTATCTTGCTCACATAATGATGACCTAGTTGCCTGACTAACTACAGGATCCAGCTCTGATAACGGTATCCTTTAAGCATAAATTGCTATTGTTTGCATTCTAGGGTCACATATATCACAAAACATTCCTAAGTTGAAAATTTTTTTTGTGGCGTGCCAAACTCCTCAAACACAAAAATTATCAATTACCATTCCTTTATTTATGCTTGATTTTTAAAAAAGTAACTGTTTTAGAAAATGACAGATGTCATCCAAAGCCAAGTATCTTTCAGCATCCCAGTAGTAGGAAGCTGTAATCAAAAATTTTATTATTATGATTACTGCAATTAGGGGATTTAAATTAAATGGGAATGACATCACTTTGATGGTGTAAGGTTACAAAACTGGCAAATGGGAAAGTTATTAAAGGGCTTCTGACGCACAAAACAAATCCAAATACATGTTTTTTTAGCTTCTGGATGACTCAACACAGGAAAGAATGGAAAAAAAACCCACAAATGCACCATTTTATTGGGGTTTCGTTCTTAAGGAGTTCACTGTGCGGGATAAATAACATCTTTTCTTTATAAATTCTCCAAAAAACAATATACCTATTAAAAAAACTAAATGTTATCAAATAATGTTTAAATTACAAAACAAACAATTAAAAAGTCGACACCCCCCAAAAAATATATGTATTTCTGCATCCACTTCCGGTTTACGGGCTCCAGTGATGACGTATTTCCGGTCTGTGGAATGCATATGCGTTCCACACACATGCAGCTTCTTTTATTGAAAAATTTTCATTAATAAATATATTTTGGATTTTTGGGAGCTTTTGTGCTTGGGTGTTCATTCTTTTTTTATTTCTAATTAGGCATTTTGTCAAAGTATTTATTATTTTTTGGGCATTTTGATTAATTCCCTGTAGTCATTTTTATTGGCTGTTTAGTTATCAATTTCGATCTTGCTGTTTATTGGGTTTTAATGTAATCTATGTTTCCCATGTGGTTGGTCATTATTTTATTTAAATATGGTCATGTTTACTCCACCCACTACTCCCTTTGAAAAAGTGCATAAGTGAAACGTGCGTTGTGGTGGCACGCTCCTCCCCGCTGTCTGACTACTATATGGTTAAGTATACATTTCGATTTACTATTTACTCATGATATTGTTTGGTTGTATTTAATATCCCCTTTATGTATTTCCTTTATTTATTGGGACATATACCTACTTTATACTTATTTGTTTTGTAGTTTAAACATAATTTAATAAAATTTTGTTTTTTTAATTGGCATATTGATTTTTGGAGTTTCTGTATTTGATCCTATACCAATTTATCTTGATGGTCATATAATGCCCGATATGTATGTAGGTTTATTCTGTTTTATAAATTGTATACTTTTAAGATCTTACAATTGTGTTGCAGTACCATTTTTACATTTTTACATTTATGGACCTGAGTGTTATGGACATGTTTTTCCAATTTTTTTTAGATGCAAAGGGGGACATGTATAAAAACTGTCTAGGTCCAAGACTTTCTTTGTTGCCCATAGCGACCAAACAGAGCACTATATAAAATTGAAAGAGGATGCGATTTGGTTACTTGGCAACAAAGAAAGCTTCACCTAGGCGTTTTTTTATACATGTGGCCCCTATCTTGTTTTAAAGTCGTAGGGATTTTGTTTACAGTTACTTTTGACCCTTTTTGGGCCCATGGGTTACAGACAACAAACAAATTTGACAGTAGTCTGATTCGCAGTACATTCTTTTCCACTGTTTCCCTTTGGTTTGGGGGGATTGGCTGCAGAAGGTGATAACACACAGGTGTTGTTTGTAATCTTTAACTATGTAAACATATATGTCTACATAGGGGCTGTATACACAAAACAACTGGATGTTTTCAATCAAGACTATTTACAAATGCGTTATTTTTTTATTCCAGATACATTGGATCGAAAAATAAATCTCCTCAACTTTGCAACATTTAGGTGATCTGGAGCCACACAGTTTCTTTAGTCTGGACTGTTCTGAGAACATTTAAGCAATGCTGCCTGCTATAGATGAATGAGGTCAGAGTACTTATTGCATATTCTATATTCTTCTCACTCTCTCTGGTGCTATATGTGTGTAACTAGTCCTAAAATCACTGTCAAGAGCCAGGCAGAACTCAATTTTCACAAACCCATGCTCCCCCCCATTTGTACTTAATGTATTTTTGCTACCCTAAAGGTGATTACCCCTGTGGTTACAATGGCCCATTCGACATGTAATAATAAAAGTGATCATGTTTTTCTTTTTACAGTAACTAGGCTTGAATCAAAAGGAGTTGTCTATGATTAAGAAAAATGGTCTGTTTTTTTTTAGAAATATTGCCACTATTATCCATGGACTTTATTTGGTGTTATAGCTTGAAGGAACAGGGATGATCTATAATATCAGATCATGGACCGGAATAGGGTTTCCTGAAGTTCTACGTCAGCTGTTTGGTACCAGGGAGTTGTCTGGACATACAGGAAATAGCTCTGTGCCAAGACTAAGCAATCAGTTTTCTTAGGGCAGCCTTTAAAGCCACATCCCTTTGATCCTGCCTCCCAAGACTTTTTAACTTGAGGTATGAATAGAGACATTCAATCAGAATGAGACAGTCAAAGTACAGCAAAGGGTGTGTAATTTTAAAGGGCAACGGGAAACATATTTTGAGTAGGAAATGCTGCTACTTGTCAGGAGAGAATCAAGGCTACAAACAGTACAAGAAAAGCACAAATAAGCACAGAAGTAGCTGAATAAAAGCTCAGGCAAATCATCTGATTTTTTATTTTTTTTTTAGTTTGCCATACAACCCCTTAAAGTCAAATACTTTGGGCTATGGATGACCTAAGATTTACACTGCTGTAGATCCCCTTATTAGTTATGTGGATGTAAGCCATGTACCAAGGTGGGCTTCCCAGAATACAGCAAAGTCACAGACGAGAGAAATGACTCCAACACCTTTTCAGACCAATGAATATTTTTACTGGAGTCTGAATAAAAAGGGTATTATCCGGATACCACTAGAACATGCACATGCAAACACATACTGAGACCTGTGTGCTACGCGGAGAGCCGCCGTACAATATCCTCTGGACTCACTGATATTTTGCAGAATCTGACCACTATTTACCTCATTAAAACCCTAGGTAACTGGAACAATAGTGGATGCATATTTTAGAGGCGCCATCATGGTTTAGCACAAGGGTTTATAAACCTCTAAAAGTTTACCCGCTAATCCCACAGCACCAATAACCAATTACAGATCTCCCCAACAAGAACAACTAAGAAAAATTACAACCACTGGTGAAGGACTTGTTCCTTAGTCTCACGCGGACGTTATTTCCGGTTTACGGTTTGTGTAAGGCCTGACCCTAACTAATCTGTCTACAGGCCTAACCAATGTCTCTTTCTGGCTGGTATGCAAGCTCACTGGGCCTAGGTTTTTACTTGGCCAATTTCTGACCACCAATCTTGGACGGGGTTTCCTTCTGTCAACAGCCAATGTCACAAATGACGTTCACTCTGCTTTAACACTTCTCCTATAACCATGATGAGACAGCAGATAACTCCCTCTGATTTCCACAAGTTTCCGTCCCTGTCGTACATACACACAGCTGTACTTCTGATTAGCAGGAAAGTTCCTGAGAGAGAGTAACGGTGCACTTCTCTTGCAGCTTTGTTGATCTTCTATCTCTGACACTCTGACTCACTCTCTCACAGGCCAAGCAACTAACAAACTGGCAGTTTTTCTTTAACTGTCCCTGTAATTATGGTTACAGCACATTCCCTATCAGCTTCTCTGATTGGGCAGCAGTACAGATCTTTTCAGACCTGGCTGTAGAGTGTGCTAACTCTGTAACTGCTGCAGAATGACATATTTACGTAAACACTTAACTAGAGATGGGCGAATTTCTCAAAAATTTGATTCGGTCACTTCGCCGAATTTTCCGACAAAAATAAATTCGGTCCGAATTACTTCGGGACGAATCGCGTTAAAATGCAGCTATTTCCCAGGCTGCACAGAGCCTGCAGGGTGTGTAGAACGTTGTGCCATTTAAATATGCAGAGGGAGCTTGGTTTGGTCTTCATACAATGTTTGTGTTTTAGTATGACCGCATGACTGCCGCCGCTCTTAGAATCGCTTCACTATAAAATTCCTGGGCACTTAAGAGGGCAAACTGACCAAAAAACTCAAGCGGGAATGTAAACCTGATAAAGTCTGCCAGCGAAAGCTGGAAAAAAACAAGTGAGAGCTCAGGTGGCAACATTAGTGACAGAGTGTGGAGGGTGACGGCGGCAGCCACAGCAGAATGAGGTCAGGCGAGTGGCACAATGACATTCTGGAGCTGGCCAAAACAGGAGGAAGCCACAGAAAAGGCCAAATGGCTGAGGCGGAGGTCACGGCGGGAGCAGCATGAGGTCAGGCAGTGGCACAATGACATTCTGGAGGTGGCAAAACAGGAGGAAGCCACAGAATGGCACAATGACTGAGAGCGGAGTCACCCGGCGGCAGCAGCATGAGTCAGGCAGTGGCACAATGACATTCTGGAGGTGGCAAAAACAGGAGGAAGCCACGAATGGCACAATGACTGAGAGCGGAGGTACGGCGGCAGCAGCTTGAGGTCAGGCAGTGGAACCAAGCTTCTGGAGGGGCAAAACGGAGGAACCCACAGAATGGCAAAATGACTGGAGCGGGGTACGGCGGCAGCGCTGAGGTAGGCAGTGGCAAAATAACATTCTGGATGGGGGAAAAAAACAGGAGGAAGCCCAGAATGGCCTGACTGAGAGCGGAGGTCAGGGCCCCGGGGCAGCAGAGGGGGTAAGGCGGGGGTACATTGACATTCTGGAGGGGGAAAAAACAGTTTTTAGGCCCATTTGTGGACAATGCACAGTGTGGGGGCCGGCAGGGTCACAGCAGCGCATGAGGTCAGAGAGGGGCACATGAATTCTGGAGGGGCCAAAAACATGGGAAGCCACAGAGTGGCAAAAATGACTGAGGCGGAGGTCACGGCGGCGGCAGAAATGAGGTCGGGCAGTGGCCTTGACCAGGTGGAGGAAATGGCGCACCCACAGCAGAAGCATGAGGTCAGAAAGTGGCACAGAAAAATTTTGGGAGGTGGCAAAAAAAGGAGTGGCCACAGAGTGGCACAATGAAGAGATTTAGGTGAGGCGGCAGGACCCAACAGCTGAGGTCAGAGAGTACCCAAAAATGACACAGGTGGATGTCACGGCAAAGCAACGCAGCAATGAGGTCATAGAGTGGACAATGACAGAGTTTAGGTGGGTGGCATCCCAGTCCCGGGTTTAAAGATGGTGGTGGGCAAGAGGAGAAAACTGGCAGCAGATGTGTGGCCATAGGCGGGTGGGGGGATCAGTTTTGTGGCTGAGGCAGGTATTTTTGGAACCCAGATGCGCCAAAAGTCATTGCTGTGGGGAAATCCTGGCCCGTCCAGCCTGTTATCTTGACAAAGGTCAGTCATTACTTTTCCCCGTGGCAAGGGGTTTTCCCCTTGGGGTAAGATGGCCCCCCCCGCACTAAACCCCCGTTCTGATCCCAACTAGGCCGGGAGGCAGTTTCTCCCCCTGCAAACTGGCAATTTTGGGGCCCACACATCCGTTTGGTGCCCAATAGCCCGCGGATTTTCTAATGAGGGGGGCCCAGAGTGCTGTCCAGTAGGCCACAACCTGTTGGTTTCGGGACTGCCCCAGGTCCTGCTGTGCTGCTGTGCTCCTGCTGCTGCTGGCGATGCCCTTCTCTTGGCGGGTGAAGGAAGCTGTCATCGTGACCCAGACTTAGGTTACTATGATGGATTGGTTGCCCCTCCCCCCCCCCACCTTCCCCCAGCAGCGCAAGTAGTACGTGAGCGTGAGGAACCCCCCCGTCAACCTGTCAGAGGAGGGACGATGCCGCCATAGGCAGGGCCAAACTGTTTTCGGAGGGTTTCCCCTATTTTATTTGAGTTTGTTTTCCCCTCTCAATAGCTGGGAAAAAGGCTCCATTTTGGCCGGTAGGAGGGTCCAATAGGGGGGGGAGACCCAAAAAGTATCCCTCGCCGGATGCTGACTATTCGGCTGTCACTAGCCAGGCAAATAAGATGCTGCGGGCCCTCTGCACAAGGATCCCAGGGGCTCCCCTTTTCCTTTCCCCTGATTACTGCCACGGTGCTTGGGGGTATTGCCTCGTCTTCCTCATCTCCATCCACCTCCCCAGCTGCTCCTGTCCTCCCTCTTGTCACCGGGTAGAAAAAATCCCCTCTTTTCACCAGCAAAGTTTGCTCCAAAGTCCCCCTCCTCCTCCTCCCATTTTTAGTCCCCAGGACTATGTTGGGCCCGAGATTAGTCGCCAGTCTCCAGTCCCTGCCCAGACAGATTTTTCAGATTGTTCCCGGACATGAAGCAGTGGAAAGAGTTTTTATCCCGTTTGTCCCGGGATGACAAAAAACGTCGCCTCCTCGAATGGCCTCAACAAACGGCAGGGTCACGTTTAGCTGCCACTGGCTGACTCAAAGTTACAAGGGGATTTTTTCATGCCGGATCTCAAAAAATCTTTAAAAGGCCTTTTCTTGTTCATAAAGTCGGCCCAAAACATGTGCAGGCTGGAATTCCAGCGGGGGGAAAAACATCGCATATCAGAGTGTGTTGGGGGGCCCCGTTCGCCGCTGCAATCGAGGAGGGTTTTTCTGGCTTTGTACGAAAGGGTAAAGTGCATGCACATTTTCCCTGGCCATTTTCAGAATGTTCGAAGATCGGGGGAAAGATTCAGGAACCTTTTCAAAACCCAGATTAAAAACATGTGCGCCATGCAGGGCGTTTGGGACCATCCCTCTCGGTGCGCGCGCCCCTGTTCCCCCATTGTTGTCCCCAGGGTTTCCGATTTGCATTTGGGCGCGGGGGAAAGCCCACATGTTTTTCTTGTGAGCGCGGAAGCTTTCCCTCCCCTGTGTGTTTCGTTGCTGAGGCAACCCAGGTGTAAAAACTGGTGACACCGTGTCCCCTACACATGTGGTTGATGGAGCATATTGTGGGGGTGAGATGGTGGTGGTGGTGGAGGAGGAGGAGGGGACATTGGCGCGATGTGAGGGGTTTACAACGTGGAGGGATGCGGCGTTCCCGTTTAAGTTGTTGGTGTTTCCTGGGAGGAAGCACATTTCACACAGTGGGCCGTAAAGGCAGTTGGCCCCGACCTTGTTACAGCTCCCGATGTCCCCCCTGCCGTGCACCTTGGAACAAACCCATAATCAAGGACGACCCACCTTTGTTCTAATATTTATAAGTGTGGTTTTGCCTTTTTGGAAAAGAAATTAGGCTTGGAATCTCCATTGGTCGGCAAAGCCCTTAGTTTTTTAATGGTGCAGGGGTCCACCATTTGGAAAGGGAGGGCTGCAATACCAAACAACTTGGGGCAGGAGCCGGTCAGTGCCGCCCTTAGGATGGTTGGGCATACTGTTGTCTCTTTGCAATCGCCTCGTGAGACTGCTGGCGCCCATGAGTGGAGGAGCAGGGCTTTGGACCCGGGGGATGATGTAAAAATAAAAAGCTCCTTCTCAGGGTGGTGGAGCCTTGATGGCTGCAATGGATGCGTGCCACTGGGCGCTGCGCTGTTGCTCCGGGGGCGGATGGACCCCCCCATCTGAGCCACGTTTCTCCCCGGACACCCGGATGGGCTGCCGTGGTGCCAACGTTAGCTCCCCGGCCCCCCTTTACTTTCTGCCCCCGATTTTACATATACCCATATTCGGCTCCTCCGGGGTCTTAGCAAAGAACTGCCACACCCGGTATGGATTTTTCCGCCAAAGCTCCGCACGAGTCCTATGCGCCCTGCCTCGCTGAGCCCCGTGCCCTTTTTCTTGGGT
>JAODAL010048935.1:0-28577 GCA_025379985.1 Phyllomedusa bahiana | reverse complement strand
TCTTAAAACACTCGTGTCTGCCTTTTACTGTATTTTGAACTGTCCCGCCTCTGAATATGATTGGTCAATTTTTCTCCATAGGTTAGAATGGGTCCCTGTCGCTCCGATTGTGATTGGTCAATTCTCCTCAATAGGTTAGAATGGGCCACTGTCGCTCCTATTCTGATTTGCTGGTTTATGCCGACCAATGAGAAGAGCTTAAACAATTTGAATAACTGTATTTCCCGGCAATTCTCTCTATTGCAATTCCCTATGTAGCGCCAGTCTCGGCGACAAACGCGTTGTTAGGGATTTAAGTGGTTTATTTTTAAAGAAGGTTTCAGCGCTTTATTTGATAATATTTTACACTTAATAAAAATGATTTTTTTATTCATACTCCATGCCGCACGGCGCTGAGCGCCGAGATTGCATTGCGGCCATCTCTCCATAGACTACAATGGGAGAAGTAGCTCGAGCTCTGATTGGCTGGGATAGCCAAGCCACCGCTAGCTCAGCCAATCAGCTCTTTTCTGTCTTGTTACTGTATTTTGAACTGTCCCGCCTTTCATTTTGATTGGTCTATATTTCTCCATAGGTTATAATGGGTCTTTGTCGCTCCTATTCTGATTGGTTAATGCTCCTCCATAGCTTATAATGGGGCACTGTCGCTACTATTCTGATTGGTCAATTCTCCACAATAGCTTTTAATGGGACACTGTCGCTCCTATTCTGATTGGTCAAAACTTCTCCATAGGTTTTAATGGGTCTTTGTCGCTCCTATTCAGATTGGCTGGCTTCTGCCGACCAATGAGAAGCGCTTAAACAATTTAAATTACTGTATTTCCCGGCAATTCTCTCTATTGCAATTCCTTATGTAGCGCCGGTCTCGGCGACAAACGCATTGTTAAGGATTTAAGTGCTTTATTTTTAAAGAAGGTTTCAGCACTTTATCTGATAATATTTTACAATTACTAAAAATGATTTTTTTATTCATACTCCATGCCGCACGTCGCTGAGCACCGAGATTGCATTGCGCCCATCTCTCCATAGACTACAATGGGAGAAGTAGCTCGCGCTCTGATTGGCTGGGATAGCCATGCCACCGCTAGCTCAACCAATCAGCTCTATTCTGCATTTTTACTGTATTTTGAACTGTCCCGCCTTTCATTTTGATTGGTCTATATTTCTCCATAGGTTATAATGGGTCTTTGTCGCTCCTATTCTGATTGTTCAATTCTCCACCATAGCTTATAATGGGTCTTTGTCGCTCCTATTCTGATTGGTCAATTCTCCTCCATAGCTTATAATGGGACACTGTCGCTCCTATTCTGATTGGTCAAAACTTCTCCATAGGTTTTAATGGGTCTTTGTCGCTCCTATTCTGATTGGCTGGCTTCTGGCGACCAATGAGAAGCGCTTAAACAATTTAAATTACTGGATTTCCCGGCAATTCTCTCTATTGCAATTCCCTATGTAGCGCCGGTCTCGATTTAAGTGCTTTATTTTTAAAGAAGGTTTCACCGCTTTATCTGATAATATTTTACATATACTAAAAATACTAAAAATTATTTTTTTATTCATACTCCATGCCGCACGGCGCTGAGCGCCGAGATTGCATTGCGCCCATCTCTCCATAGACTACAATGGGAGACGTAGCTCATGCTCTGATTGACTGGGATAGGCAAGCCACCGCTAGCTCAGCCAATCAGCTCTTTTCTGCATTTTTATTGTATTTTGAACTGTCCCGCCTTGGATTTTGATTGGTTCAAAATTCTCCATAGGCTATAATGGGTCCCTGTCGCTCCTATTCTTATTGGCCGAGATAGCCAAGCCCCCGCTAGCTGAACCAATCAGCTCTTTTCTGCATTTTTACTGTATTTTGAACTGTCCCGCCGTTGATTCTGATTGGTCAATCGTTCTCCATAGGTTTTAATGGTTCACTGTCGCTCCTATTCTGATTGGCTGGTTTCTGCCGACCAATGAGAATAGCTTTCAGAATTTGAATTACTGTATTTCCCGGCACTTTCCAATATCCGAATTCTTGAAATTTCGCCGTTCTAGATTTTTGGAAAGTGATTTTTTTTTATTATTTTTATTTTTGAGGTTGAGCTCTTTTCTGACAATGTTTTCCGCCTTTATAAAGGCGATTTTTTTTTTGAATCATACTCCTGCTGCACGGAGCGGAGCGCCGAGATTTCGTTCGCGATCTGCTATCTGCTTCCTCGCATGTTCCGATCTTGCTTAACTTCACCTCCGCCGGAGCATTTCGACCAGGTCTGCTTGTCGGAGTTGAGCGCCGAGAGTTCTGTTGCGATCTTGTTCTATTTTTCATCGCATGTTCCGATCTTGCTTCACTTCGCCTCCGCCGGAGCATTTAGACCAAAATAAACCCGGTCTGCTTGTCGGAGCTGCCGAGCGCTGCATTGCGCCGCGATTTGGCGAGCCGCCATCGTACATGCCTCGGAGTTTTCGAGCGCGCCGCGTCCCGCCCCGGAACGCCTACACCGCGCCCACACCGCGCCCATTGCCCGCCCCTTCATGCGGGGCGCAGCTGAAAGTGGCGAACGCTGCGCCTAACACTGCATCCCTGCGTCTGACAGGGGGATTCGGGCCGGGAGGCGCAGTATACGCCAGAAAACGGGCGAAAAGCCCGTTCATACATGTCGCCCTTAGTATTTTAAGCATATACTGGCACAAATTAATATTAATATTCTAAGTGATTAAGGACATTTTGTGGTGTTGTGTATTGAGTCCGGCATATTTTATTTAAATAAATTTACCTTTTATTGCACCTTTTCACGTTTTTTCTTTTGCATATGCACTGGTTTTCATCACATCACATTCACTTTGCACTTTGATTCACCATTTGTCACTTATATGGATCTTGTCACATCCTTATTTAATATTTAATACTTACATGTTACTTGTATTTATTATATGCACTTCATTATACGCTGGGCTCTTTTCTTGTTTATCTCTGCGCATGGGTCTTTTCGCGCACACGCGGTTTTTATACTATGGTTGTCAATTCATCTGTTGTCTGTCATTCTAATGCGCAGGCGAGTAATTTTCGCGCCTGTGCAGTATTGTTTGGGTGGTTGATTACGCCATGTTGGTTGTTGACCTGTCGGACTTATACTAAGCATGCGCGGGTATTCCACGCACGCGTGGTTGGAGTTTCCAGCACACTGGAACTGAATGGCGTTCTCAAGATACAACTTGTGATAGTTATACATGTTATATCAGGTAATTGTGTGTTTAATAATGTCTTGATGTGCCCCCATTGGTTTATGCTTATTTATATACCGGGTTTAAATCACATTTTGCTACCTTCGGGCGAAGCATTAAAGCGAAACACGGGTCAGGGTGCGTGTTTCTACTTCTGTCCTTGCTGTTAGTATCACCTTGATACTTACTATATGCATTTTGCCTAAAGTCAGGTATTATGATTGTATATATGTATGATATATATTTATTTATTTATTTATTTATTGCCTAAGGTCCTTATGAGGTTAAATATTGTGGTATAGCTACAAACAGTGTATTTGGAGCTTGGGCAGATGTATGTACACATTTTGGTGTAGTGTTATTGCCATTTTTTATGACATTTTATTAATTGATATTCAAATAAAGATTTGTTTATGTTTCACACATTGTGTTGTGGTCAGGTCAGGTGTTAATAATTGGTTTTTCTGACCTCAGGGTTAGGTTGTTGTTAGCCCAATATGAACTATAGGTGTTTGTTAGTGACTGACATTCCTAACTGAGGCTGTCATATGGGCATTGACAATGGAGTGGTTCTAATAGCAGGGCAGAGGGCTACAGAGTTAAAGACTGTCAGTAAGAAATAAAAACAAGCTCCTATGCTACTGATAAGACACAGCAGGGGATGACATTACCATACTAGCCAGGGCTGCTAGGGCAAAGAGAGGGGATCTGTAACTTATGAAACTTTAGAAACAAATTATTGGTTTTGGTTCAAATTTGATATCAACCCAACACTACATACATATGTACTTACATTCAGTCGCCATTTTTCTGGGAAGGCATGGATGACAAAATGAGAGCCTGTAATGCCTCAAAAGGACGATTCAAAGATTCCACAGGCAGTAACTGAATCTGGCTTCCTATTCTGGAAAAAAGCACAAAAAATTTGATACTGAAAATGCTATGGACCCAAATAATATGACAATGACCTCAATGAGACCAAATTCACAAGTCTGTCTGACAAATCCTGATCATCTCATTAATTTACAAATTCTTACAACCATAAAATATGGAATAAGGAAAGGCATAAATTCCAATAAAATATCTCCCAACATTTAACTGTGACTTCCCATCTGCCAGGAGTAATAAAAACATGCATACTCTGAACTCTATTGAAGAGACCTCAGTTGACACTCTCATCCCAAAATATAACCTTCCTATATTAAAGCTGTATCTGAGCATATGCTTTAAAACCTTAGAGTTTCATTCTAAATGGATATCACAAAAATGTTACAGGGATATAATACACATTTGGATGTCAGTTCATCATATTAGAAAGAAATTGGGGGATTTTGCTACACAACATAACTCTGGTGGATGTGCACTACAAATTAATTGATGTAGAGGATTAAATAAAAGCTAAATTAGCAGACTGAGAAGTCAATAAATACAGAGGCATCCCTCCAAACATCTCTTACAATAAACCCCTTATATCCAAACCTTATCAAATCTTACAACATGATCAGAGACTGGACTCTCCACTTTACTAAACCAAAAGCTATCACTGATAACAAACCCAGAGATGTACTGGCCAGGCTATATTTCTTGCATTTCAAGGGCCAACTAATATTTCGAAGCTTCTGAATTATCTTCATTACCAGATCAATTTTCTGATATGTCCTTGTATACTACTCTACCTCAAGCAAAGATATAAACATGAAAAATATTCACTCTGGTTACTTTCAGCTTTAGAAGTATTAAATTCCCATACAAATGGGGCTTTCCTACCAATATCATAGTCCTCAGACGTAATTCAACCTTTGTAATCCACAATATAATTTACAAAGATATACCGAATATATTCGAGTATAAGCCGAGTTTTTCAGCATGTGCAGAAAAAGCAGTCATCAGCTCATGCTCGATTCACTGTCGGCATCCAGGTGCTACCACGGCCCAAGCGCCGGGAAGGATACTTCAACTGTATGCGACTCCTCTGGGAGCGCATAGAGCTGAATCTCGAGTCAGCCACACAGCATTCGGGCGCTGCCATGGCTTCCTTCCGTTGCGCATGCAGCTAAAGATACCACTGAGGAACAGAGATCGAGTGCTCCATGCTCCGCATAGGACTATTGAAGGCTGCAAGCAGACTTGCGACCTTCCAGTGTATCTGGCACAGGCGGTGGGAGTGTCATCACGCTGCCTGCACAGCCTAACGACATCACGCCCTCTGTGCTGGCAAGTAGACAAGACAGAGAGCCTCGGAGTCGGAGCAGCAGGGGAGAGAGGTAAATATTTGTAAATACTTTTTTTTTTTTTAAAACTCTTCCTATACCTGCCTATACCTGCCTATGGGGGACATATACCTGCCTATACCTACCTATAGGGGACATTCAAATGCCTATGTAATTGTATTGGTATCCATTTTTATTTTTGAAATTTACCAGTAGCAGCTGCATTTTCCACCTTAGGCTTATACTTGAGTCAATAAGTTTTTCCAGTTTTTTGTGGCAAAAGTAGGTGCCTCGGCTTATATTCAGATCGGCTTATACTCAAGTACATATGGTACAGGTACATTTTTCTAGGTTATGTTGGAACTATCTAAGAAGGCAAGTAGCAGCTAGTATGTTTTAAAGATTGGGCCAGCAGTCTCCAGACTTAGGCTTCATTCTCACAGCAATTGTAAAATACTTGTCGAATTCTATAACAGTATCCAACAATATTTTGCAATTGGTCTTATCTGCGTTTTTTGGCGCAGACTTTGCGGACACTTTTCGGAACATTGAACAGTACATCTTCTGGCGAAAATCTGGCTGTAAAATGTACATGTTCTACGTTTTTTTACACCACAAAATTCGAGCTGTGTAGACTACAGCTTGGATTTTCTATTGAAGTCTATGAAGATGGATTTACAGTCGGATTTTGACAGTTTTCAACTCCAAAAACCATGTTAAAATCTGACTGAAAACCCATGCCTTGTTGACATACCCTTAAAGGAGTTGTCTCACCATGTTGTTTCACAAAGCCACAGGCAGCTTCATACTCACACTTCCTGGTTAGGCTGTGGGTTGTTCTATAGCATTAATTGGTATCAGGCCTGCTGTACTTTGCTATTTCTGTTTTGTTGACATGAGTAGTGGACATTTATAATCTGTAGTGCACAAGGCTACAGAGCTCTAAGGGTTAAAACTTGTCATTAACTCAGGTAAACAAGCTTCTGTGCTAGAGAAAAGATTCAGCAGGGAATGACTCACCGTGGTCAGATAGCAGATTGGTGTGATCATATAAGAGAAAGAGAAGGGAGAGGTGGTCGGCAACCAAAAGAAACTTGTGTACACTATCAGTAGATACAATTTTTTATCTCCTGAACAAAGCAAAATCAAACAGCAATGTATCTGGTAATAGTCTTCAATTACCTTTTCCTGCATATTAAAAGCTAAACATTGTGGTGAAAAAAAAAACCTTTTAAATTCCAGCTAGCTTGCTTGGAATTAACTGGATTAAAGAGTGAAAGTAAAGCAACCTACAAGTGCAGAACATTTGTGGGAGCTTCTATAACAATGTTGGGAAAAAATGTCTACAGTGGTAGAAAAAAATCCTCGATTGTGTAAGGCTGTTATATCAGCTAGAGCTGGTTACTTTTAAGAGTGAAACATCTAGATTTAATTTGTTGAAAAAATGTTAAACCATTATCTTTATTCATCATAACTTGTTTATTTCTTCTTTTCTTTCATTTCAAAGTACATTGAGACATTACACTGTGTCATTAAAAACTAGAAAAACTGAGGTGTTCTAAAACTTGTGACCGGTAGTGTATTTGTCAAGCACAAACAAGCTAAGGTTGTTTAGCAATTAGATTCTCCATTAACATCACTAGTGATGAGCGATCAGTAAAATATCGCGATCTAGGCGATTGCCGATTTTGAAAAATATTGCGCCAATTTACGGTTTAAGATCTCGATCAATCGCCGATTCCCATTAAAGTCAATGGGAGAGGATGACCAGTTTAATTTTTATACCCAAACAGATGAGGAGAAGCTGGAATTACCATCCACAACAGTAAACTGGATACGTGGTACATATTAGTCAAGACAATTAGGCTCTAAGAGTCACAGAAAAAAATTCACAGGCTAAAATAATTCATTCCTTTCAATGGCTAACCGAAAAGATGAGGACAGCGTAGCCACAGAAGGTACAGCGGTAGCAGCTGCTACGGGCCCCCGTGACACGTAACTGGCCGGAGACCCCTATCACTTTTTGCACCAGGGCCCAAGAACATGTCATATATGTGATGGCAGCAAGAACATCCCAACGGGGAACACTAAGGTTCAGCTGGCAGGGCCATAGTTATAGTGGGTGCGGTGGTAGTCAGGGCTGCCATCAGTCGTCTATTAACCGTTTCATGGCCACATGCAGCTAAATCAAATAAGGCGCCCACCCATTACTACTTCCTATTTTTAACATATCACTGGGCCCCTTTTTGATTAGGGCCACTGACAGGAGTACTGCCCTACTGGCACCACTGGCATCTCTTTAACAGTAGCCTGACCCCTAAACCATCAAAAATGCCCTTATGGACCCTCAGAATAAAATTTGTAAGCAGAAATAAGTGTTTGAACCAATATTTTAGTGAATAGGACATTGACTATCGCTGTATTTTACCGCAGCATGAACCCAAAACTGTCAAATTGAGTGGGTGGAAGGAAATTGCTGACTTTTTATTTGGAACGTGGATCAAGGAGGGTAGCCATCCAGTAACCGCTGTTCATTTAGATTGCCTTGATGCATGTGAAATTTGAAATGAGTATGTCAAATAACCTTTATTTTAATATGACCTTTACTACTGGTGTCTTTTACAGTGGCATACCCCCAAAACCATCACAGATGCCCTTATTGACCATCAGTATAAAATTTGCAGGAAGAAATTACTATTTCAAACAAGATTTTTCTGAATTGGACTGTCTGGGACCGGTCAGGGACACACACACAGACAAGTGGGCCCTGACTCTGATCCCAGCCCCTGTCCCTACCTTTTGGGGAACCCGACTCCTTAATAGGCCGACCCCAACCGGAAGACTGATGGCTGCACTGAAATAGGTGCAACACAGACAGGACAAACAGACACAGAACAATAAATGTAGTCGGCGGTCCAAAGTCGGCAACAGTACAGGCAGCGAGGTACAGAGACATGAGACAAAGAGGATAACCAGGGTCCAAAGCGAAAGGTCAAGAGAGCACAGAAACAACAGGAGAACGGACAACGAACTACAGGGGAATAACCTATAGCAGGCAAGGAGGGGAGGAAGTGGTGACTATAAATAGGGAAGGGGGGGGAAACAGAGCAGAGGTGATAGGGAGAAGAACCCGTCCATCACCAAGAGAATAGATTAACCCAGAGAATGCTGGAAAATTCCTGGCCATGGGCGTTGGCCAGGATTCAATTAAAGTCCAAGGTAGATGACTGTGTTCACACAGGATAAAGCAAAGCCGCAGTTATGGTCGCAGCGGCCGTGGCCAACGACCAGAGCCAGATGACACGAACGTGACATGGACATTGAGTATTGCTATCTTTTACAGCAGCATGACCAAAAATCTGCAAAAAATACCTTTTGGACACTCAATAAAATTATCAAGAATAAAAGAGTATGTGAATTAAGCTTTTTTTCAATATGACCTTTACTATTGGTGTCTTTTACAGTGACCTGATCACAAAACCAGCAAAAATGCTCTTATTGACCATCATAATATGATTCACAGGAAAAAATTACTATTTAAAACAAGATTTTTCTGAATTGGACATTGCTGTCTTTTACAGCCACATGATCACTAAATCAGCAAAAATGCCCTTATGGACACTCCATAAAAAATTTGCACGAAGAAATGCAGACGTTTGATGGGGAGGTCCAGATGATGCAGTAACACTAACAGTCAGGCCAAAGCAGTGTGCAAATGCCGGAAGTGTGAGCTAAGACCTCGAGCATTTCTCAGAAGACAGTCAAGACCTGGGTATCGCTTGCGACTTTTCTGCCAATACGAGAGTGCTTGCCCCTCCATATAAAATTCAAAAAAGCCTTAGGTAGCACCATTACATCCTTATGCTTAAGCAACAATGGAATATTTTGCAAAGAATATTTTCACATTATACCATAAACTCTTCGTTAATGGGCTCAAGGAGTTCAGGTTCCTTTCCACAAGTTGGAACGAAGTGAGCTTCTCTTGGTTCAGCTGGCTGATGCTTCAGTTCCACCCAGGTGCCCTTCTCCTTGGCTTCTTTTTTCTTCCTCTAGTTTTCCTTGACACGCTGGAAGAAACTATATCTGCTCTTGGAGTGGCGAATGTGCTCCACACAGACGTTGATTCTTTTGGCAAGGGTTTTACCATTGATTTGCTTGTTCACGATTAGACCCAGAGCATGCTGTTTAATATTGTAGATCCTGCCAGTCTTGCCATGATAGCATTTAGGTGGCATCAGCGATTGGGCATCAAAGCAGACAAAATTATCCTCTTGATCTTTTGAAATGCCTTCTGACCCCAACCGCATTGTGTCATCAAAGGGCTCTTCAGAATATGGGTTATCTAGTGGGGTCTGTTTACTGGGTGACATTTGGCCCGTCTTTGCTTCAGTTTGGACTGATGATGATGATGACCATATTTGAGGCCGTGACTGAGAGGAAGAGAAGTTAATACCTCTGGATGCAGAGTGTGTTAACTACTGAAGAACAGATTGGCGCCACTCTTCAGGAATGAGACGCACACGGAACCAACCAAGCGATGACGGGCCATTTTTAAAAAAAATATAAATATTAAAAAGGTCTGGAAGATTGGTTCACAGTCTCTTATTGAAGAACTGTACTCCAACGACAGCAAATCACAAGCGTTCTTAAATCCCTATAATTTCCCACTGGCAACTAGGATTATAAACAAAAATGCTTCTCTTGACTATCTGTGAAATAGGGTCTTATGGAAGAAATCGGTCTGGTATGCTGGCTGCTCCTCCAAAACTGCAGCAAGGAACTGCAGGACTGTGTAGCTATAGTAGAAATAGCGGTAGCAGCTGCAATGGGTCCCTTTGACACGTAAGAAGATTCCGGAATGGGAAATGGCACATGGTAAATGTCAGGAGCCCACTATCCCTTTTTTCACCACGGCTCCAGAACATGTCATATATGTGATGGCAGCAAGAACATCCCAACGGGGAACATGTAGGTGCAGCTGACAGGGCCGTAGTTATATTGGGTGCCAGGGCTGCCATCAGTCATCTATCAACCATTTCAGGCCCCATGCAGCTAAATCAAATGGGACCCTCCACCCATTACTAGTTCCTATTTTTAACATATCACTGGGCCCTTTTTGATTAGGGCAACTGACAGGAGTACTGCCCTATTGCCACCCCTGGCACCCCTTTTACAGTAGCCAAAACCAGCAGAAACATCCTTATGGACACTCAGAAAAAAATAGCAAGAAGTCAGTATTTGAAATCAGCATTTGAAAAATGATTTATTTGAATAAAACCTTGAATATCATTGTCTTTTACAGCAGCATGACTCCAAAAGCAGCAAAACTGACCTTTTCGACACTCTTTAACATTTTGAGGAAGAAATGACTGTTTAAAACAACATTTTTTGGAATAGGACCTTGACTAATGCTGTCTTTTACATCAGCATGACCCCAAAACCATTGACACTGCTTAGGATTTTCAAGAAGAAATGAGTAACTGGAATGAGGTTTTTTCAACAAAACCTTTACTATTGGTATCTTTTACAGTCTCCTGACCACAAAACCAGAAAAATTACCTTTTGGACACTCTGAAACATTACATAAAATTGTTTTTTGAATAATATTTTCAAAAATACCATTTTTTTTCAAAAGGAATGTATTCACATTTTGGGGAATAGAGCTGCTACTAAAATGGTACCTTTGGCAACTTGGGCAACAAAATCATTAGAATCCCCGTTTGACTTTATTGACCATGGTCTTAAGGCGTTCATGATTTCTTTTTTCCCTGCCCCTTTCAGCATTTAGTGGAATGGGTAAATAACATTGCCATAGTCAACGAATTAGGCTTCGTCACAATGCCTGCTGCTGCCTATAAAGGTACTTTACAAATCTACTGCTGTCCTTACAATTGTTCCGCGTGACATTAGAACGTGAAGTTTGCACAGAATGTCTAGAGTTGATCAATAACACGGTTTTCAAATTTCCTGCATTCTACTTCAATTTGTGTGGGGGATGGAAATTTCCCGACTTTGATTTGTAAAGTGGATTTAAGGAGGGCCACCCAGTAACGCTGTTTCATTTATTGCCTTGATGCGTGGGTCGTGTTGCAGGAATGGGGCACCCCAAACACTCATGTGCGAGAGGCCTGATTTCCAAGCCCCCGGGTAGAGGGCACTAAAATATTCCTCCTCAACCTCAAATCTGTGTCCCAAACCCCTTTCCACTGTAGAGACATCTACCGTCGTATCCACATCCCACCCTCCTCCTCCCGATTCCTCACCTTAGCATCATTTAGCCTGACATAGCCTTTATACGCTGTACTGGAAGCTGAATTGCCGCCCTCACCAGCCCGGACCCGAACCCACCGCGTAACGAAGACCTGTAAAGTTGGGAAACTGTCGGGCCTTCTGGATTCCAAGGCGAAAAAGGTCGTGTCCGCAATTTTTTTTGTCCGCCTCCTCTCCTTAGCGGGACCTGCGTTTCAGAGGTCCAACAAATTTTTCCAGAAAAATAAACACCTTTGTCATTCTGACGGACATTGCCTTATGATATTTTGGTGGGCTCTTCAAACTGGCAAGGATGGTCAGAGATCTTCCCTGCCACCACCCTCTACGCTCAACCACCCAGGGGCGCACCATGCTTGTCACCAAGCGCCTTTCAACAATGGCATAGCTGCTGCCACAATCGGGAGCATGTGGAGGGTGAATCCAGCATGTTGCCATGTAACAATGGGTTGACGGGGGCAAGTGATTTCACTCGCAGTCGGCCAAAGCAGGGGGCTGACTTCCCCAGGCATCAATTTTTTGCACCGACCGGTTCAGACATCCAGGGAAGGGAGGCGAACCTACCGATCTTAAGGACACAAGGAAATTTTTTTTGTTGTCCACACCACCTGACTGCCAGGTTTCTTATCACCAGCCACTGCTGAGTCCCCATGTGTAAAGCCATCCACAGCTCTTTACTGTGTGTTGACGTCTCCAAGACACATTAATTCAAAACGGCCCGGTAATCTCTTGGGCACGTGATGTTACTGTGAGCTAGGGATTTTGAAACCCGCACCTTTCCAGTGTGAAGAGTGTGCGCTGAGCCTGAGACCCACCATCATCACCAGAGACATCCACACCCAGTGAGCTGTCACAGAGATGTAGCATCTTTGACCATGCTTACTAGTCCATGTATCTGTGGTCAGATGGACTTTGCTGGACACAGATTCAGCCAACACACTGGAGATTTTTTCTAACATGTGGCTGGCCAGGGCAAGGTCGGCTTTTAGGGAAAAGAAATGCATACTCGGCATCTGGTCTTGGGGGCGGGCGAGGGTCATGACATGGTGACTACCGGTCGGAAAAGCAACATTTCCAAGACCAACATTGCCAACATTCAGGCTTTTGGCTTTAGGATGGTTGGGGTGATAGTGTTTCTTCTCACACCTGGCACACAGAAAGCTGGCTGCTAGACTGGCCGCTGTACGGCGTGCTGGTCAAACTGGTCAAAGGAGAAGGGGTAGGCTGTGTGTGGTGGTGGTAATCGGATGATGGTGTGTGGCACTGGGGCTGATGCCTGCTCTTGCCGTTCTGGGACATGGGCAGCAGAGGAACGCTTGGTCTTGGAAGTGGTGGAGGAGGAGGAGGAGACAGAGGGTGTCATAGTAGTTGGAAGCCCAGGACCTGTGTGGCCTTTTTTCTCCAAGTGATTCCTCCAATTCAACTAATGCTTTAGATGCATGTGCCAATTCATGTTTGTGGTGGTTAAACACTTTAGATTCTTCCCTCTACTGACGCTTTGGCGGCAAATTCAGCATATGACGTTGCTCGATGAATCTGAGGCTTGATAAAAAAAGGCCCAGGCTTCACAGGTCCTGGACCTCTTCGACGGTGATACGCTAGTCGCGGTGTTTCCACTGCCACCACTGACCATGGCTGCCGGATTAATGTCAGCGGACTTGTGCGACCTCCCTCTCCCTTTCTGAATCCAGACCCACAGTGACACTACCCCATCATCTTCCTCCTCGTCCACTGAAGAGACGCTCGCAAGCAAATGCTGTTGAAAAAACCACGCAATGTCATTATCAACATTATCATCATCACAGGTGACTTCCTTGTCCTGACAGTCTTCATCCTGAACCTGCGGGCTAGAAGCCACAGGCACTGCAAGGCATTGCTGACCGCTCGGGATTTATGCCGACTGACCAGCTTCCTTCTCCTCTGACAGCATCAGCAATTGGGTGTCAGAGCAGACAAAATTATCCTCTTTGGCCTCTTGATCTTTTGAAATGCCTTCTGATCCCAACCGCATTGTGACATCAAATAGCTCTTCAGAACATGTATTAGTCACAGTGGTCTTTACATGGGTTGACATTTGGGATGCGTTTGCTTCAAGTTGGACTGATGCTGACAATGATGATGACATTTGTGGTCGTGACTGAGAGGATGAGGAGGTAAAACCGCTGGATGCAGGTTGCGTTAACCACTGAAGAACAGAATGGCGAGGCTCTTCATTACTAAGATTCACAGGTAACCGACCGACCCATGACAGGCCTGATGGTCCTGCAAATGATGATGTGCTCGCTTGCGTGTTGTCCGGAGCACTGGAAGGAGCGCCTTCTCTCATACGTCAAGCTCCACATCCTACCCCCCTCCTTACTTGCTTACTACCTTTACTTCGCTCCATGTTCAGAAAGATAAATATTAAAAAGGTTTAGAAGATTTGTTCACAGTCTCTTATTGAAGAACTGTACTGCGAAGACAGCAAATCACAACTGTTCTTAAATAACAATCAGAATTTCCAACTGGCAACTAGGATTAGAAACAGAATTGTTTCTATCGAATATCTGTGAAATGCGGTCTTATGGAAGAACTGTAACACCAAATCAACAGTGTTCTTGCTTCAGGCCTTGTAATTTACAACAGCCAAGAAGGACTAGCGATAGACTTTTTTTCTACTGAATCTCTCTGAAATATGGTCTTTTCCCACAACTGACAATCAGGAGTACAAATAGAATCATTTTCTACGGATTATCTAAGAAATGTGGTCTTTTCTGACAACTGACAACCAGGGGTAGAAATAGAAATGTTTTCTATGGAATATCTATGAAATTAGGTGTTGTGGAACAACTCTGACAACCAATCAACAATGTCCTTCCTTCAGTCCTTGTAATTTAGAACTGTCAAGCAGGACGAGCAAATAACTTTTTGTCTACGGAATAGCCAAGTAATGTTATTTTATGCAACATGCATTAAAGATTATAAACAGGATATTTGTCTATGGAATATCCTTGAAATTGGGTATTGGAAATTGGAAGAAAGGGGTCTTTTACACTGGCTGTCCCTCCCCCTAAAAAAACTGCTGCATTCGAATAAAGGGAATGGAATGAAGTTTTCTGCCAAAAAGCTGTGTATCAAAGCTATTTCTGTTTAGGGCTGATTGCCTAAGTGTCCTGTACACTGGCTGTCACTGCAGCACAGACGTTGTGGCCAAGGAATGACATTTTCCAGAATAAAACTCTATAGAACAGTGATTTCATATGAGAGATTAACGTAGCTGTGTCTGATGCAGAAGTTCCCCCCACAACCAAGCAGCCCCCCTCCTCAGAAACTGCTGCCAGGAAGTTTAGGGCAATGCAGAAATAAAATATGCTGCTATCTCACAGTGATTTGATATGAGAGATTAACATAGTTGTGTCTGATGCAGAAGCTGCCCACCGAAGAAGCGCCCCCCCACCTCCACCTCAGAAACGGAATCATGGAATTTTAGGGCAATCCAGCTGTATCCGAATCTCTGACTTATACTGTCTAGAATTGCCTAATCTTGCTGTACCCTAACCTAACTTATCTATCTAGCAGCTTTTCTTTTATGAAAAAGCTGGTAATTGGTGTCTTCCTGCTTATAAAAAAGTGGTGCAGAGAGAGACAGATGCATTCAGTTCACAGTCTGGACGCTAATGGCGTCCACACCAGGAAGCACAGTGACATAGATAAAACAGCATCATGTGATTTTAGCAGCCAATGAGATCCCTACAACTCCCACTGGTGATGTTCTTGACCACCCTCTGTGATCTGTGCTGATTGGCTGGCAGCCAAAAGTACAGGAAGCTGTGAAAATGGCGCAATCTGAATCCGCGATCATGATTGTTAATACAATTTTAAGAGAAAACAATCAGATCGAATCGAGATCTCGGAAAATGGGAAAATCGCTTTGATTTAAAATTTTCCCGATTAAATCGCTCATCAACTAGTCGCTGAAAGACAGTTGCCAGGCGAGGACTGCTGTGGGGGCAAAAAGCCTCCCATTGTAGCCAAACCTCCTGTTGATGTTCAGAGAAGTGGGCTTCGATGTGGGTTGTCAAGGTAATGAGGTCATCCAGACTGGTGGACAGATCACGCCCCACTAATTCAGCTTTGATATGACCGGACATCTCTCCCAGAAGGTTGCGACTAGTGCTCCGTTGTTCCAGGATGATTCAGCAGACAGGATCCAGAACTGTACGGCATACTGTGAAACCGATGAGTCTCCCTGATGGAGTCAGAGAAACGAGGAGGCGGCAGAGGAGGCATGTCGAAATTCCTCAAACACTTTGTGGGAGGCGGCTAGAAAGTTCGCCAGGTTAGCCATCAGCAGATATCCATGTTCTCACAGGGTAGTAACCCAGACCAGTGTTTCGCAAGAGAGCAAAGAAATTATAAAGGCCACTTTTGCCTGTTCAGTGGCAAACTGGTGGACCAGCACCTCGAAGTGGATCATGCATTGGTTCAGGAAATCTCAGCAGTTCTTGGGATCCCCATAATAGCGAGGAGGCAGTGGCAGGTGCCGAGAGGAACTGCTTGACGTCACAGGAACCGGAACGGGAACCATAACGGAGACTGGTGCAGGAGCCTGGACAATAGGTGCTTCTGGGAGATGGGCTGCTAGATTCTGAAGCATCACAAACAGCTGCCCTTTATGGGTGCCCTGGCGCGTGATCTCCGGTGGATAACCCCGATGCAGGTCCTAGTGGTGACAGCCGAAGCAGGAGGCCTAGACACAGGGTCGACCGGAATAAGGAACGGCAAATGTTGGATGAAAGTCAGTCAGGATAGACAGGACAGGCATAGAAAGGAGCAGGGACACAGATGGTAGTGTAAATAGGATTCACTAGGGAGCGCACAACAGGACATCACTATGGAACGGACACCAACAACTGGAAGCAGATGTCAGGAAGAGCAATCTCTATAAAGCCCCTGTCCAAATGCCAAAGAGAAAATACCTGCAGTGTGGTGGCCCTTTAAATCTAGGAGACCGGCTCGTGTGGCCGGCAGGGAAAGTGCAGGTGGAAACAGAGCAGTGCGACAATCGAGGAGGAAGCAGGACGGGGCCAGGTGAGTATAAGAGTAGTGGAGTAAGCGCCAGGAGCAGACATATCTGTGGCCAGAGGCCTGAACTGCGGCACAGGGCATGCCAGGAGCCAAGTTATGAGCATGGGAGTCGGACTGCAGCACGCAACATCACAATCGGTTCTGTCAAACTAAGCTCATCAGCTTATATGAGGAGGTTAGTTCTAGACTGGATTGGGGTGAGGCTTTGAATGTCATATATCTAGATTTTTCTAAAGCATTTGATACTATGCCACATGAAAGGTTGTTAAGTAAAATGAGAATGCTTGGACTGGGGGTAAATGTTTGCAAGTGGGTTAGTAACCGGCTCATTGATTTAAAACAAAGGGTGGTAATTAATGGTACTGGATTTCTGTTAAAAGTGGTGAGGTCAGTATTGGGCCCTATTCTCTTTAATATATTCATTAATAACCTTACAGAAGGACTACACAGTGAATTATCAATCTTTTAAGATTATAAACTCTGTAAAGTAATCAACACAATAGAGGATAATGTGTTATTACAAAGGGATCTGGATAAGTTGGAGGCCTGGGCAGGGAAATGGCAGATGAGGTTTAACACAGATAAATGCAAGGTTATGCACATGGGAAGATAAAATCCATTCCACGATTACTTGTTAAATGGAAAAATGCTGTGTAAAAGTGACATGGAGAAGGACTTGGGAATCTTAGTGGACAGTAAGCTTAATTGTAGCAGCCAGTTAGGCAGTAACTGCCAAGGCAAATAGGATCATTTGGTGTATTAAAAAGCATAGATGCACGTGATGAGAACATGATTCTCCCATTATACAAGTCACTGGTAAGACCACACATGGAATATTGTGTACAATTTTGGGCACCAGTGCACGGGAAAGATATTGTAGAGCTTGAATAGGTTCAAAGGCGGGCAACAACAATAATAAAAGGACTGGGTGGACAAAAATGCCCAGAAAGATCAGCAAGATGGGGTTACTTAGTTTAGAGAAAATATGGCTTCGGGGTGACATAATAAATATGTGTAAATATATTAAAGGTCAATATAGAGATCTCTCCCGAGATCTATTTATACATAGAACTGTATCCACATGAACATAGAAAGGGATTCTTTACTGTAAGAGCAGAGAGACTGTGGAGATCTCTGCCAGAGGAACTTGCCATGGTAAATTCAACTAACAAATTTCAAAAAGGGCCTGGATGCATTTCTAGAGTGTAATACTATTTACATATAATAGTTATAGTGACTAGGATTCTGGAGAAGGGTCGTTGATCCAGGGATTTATTCTGATTGCCAGATTGGAGTCAGGAAGTAATTTTTTCCCAAAAATGAGGACAACTGGCTTCTACCACATGGATTATCACTAGAGCACAACAGGCTGAACTGGATGGACATCTGTCTTTTTCAGCCTTACAAGGTATGTAACTATGTAACTATAGTGTATTATCTGTCAAGTTCTTTTTTGCTACATATGTCAGTCACCGGTGACCCCTTTTGGAAGTAAAGTCTCTTTCAGTTATATCTGACCTATTAAATAACCTTAATAAACGACTAGAGATTTAACTCGGGATAGCAGTTCCTCAAAAAGAAATAGTCTGCCATCTACAGAAAGCTGTTTTGGAGTGTATGTCCCTTGTCAATACAAAGCAGGATTCTGGCTGGCTAGGTTAGAAGCCTGTAATGTAGTTTTATGGGGGTAAAGTCTGTTCTTTAGGAAAACACAACAATGGTGTAGGGAGACTTGAAGGCCAAGGAATGTTCCCTAGGAAAATAGAATATGCAAATAAGCTCTAAGGATGGACGCTAGATCACTGCTGCCACCTTTTGGAAATAGTGTCCCTTTCCATCATATCTGACCTATAAAAGGGATTTGAAACATGACTAGGGATTTAAGCCAAGACATTATTCCTCCATAACCAAGAGCTTTCCATCTACAGACAGTTGATTAAGCGTGTTTGCCCCTCATCGGTGCAAATATAGTCAAGCATGCACAATTTGTGGTTTTGCATATTCTGTATGCTTAATTTACCAAGAAGTTATACTTTGCATTACCAGAATATGGGTTATGTGCCCATTGGCCCTCCATGCTATTGAAAGACTTCTTCAAATCTATTATTAACATCATAGTATACTAATACTAAATTATACTTTACTAACATTAAATTATGCAGGTTAATATTATATTTAAAGCTGTGCTAAAAAAAAAGCTTCGGCATAGCAAAGCATGCTTTGACACATTACTAAATCATTAGCTTAAATGCTTAAATAAAAAGTAATAATCTACAAGTAAATGCATACGTATAAGCAAAGAAACAAAACAACTCCCCAAATACCTAGGTTTAAAGATGAGCAGCTTTGTATTGATCCTTGTGAAGGTGCACTGAGATCCCGACAGGCTGAAATGAGTGACCTTAAATCTCACAAGTTTCAAGCTCCATTCAGGAATAAAACTTCAAACTTTATTTCTTTCATTAAAAACTAAATTCCAAAACATCATTAAAAACTAAATTCCAAAACAGTGCCTGTCATTTTTTAATGGAATAAATAAAGTTTGAAGTTTTATTTCTGGATGGTGTGTTCCATTATTGAATGGTAGGGAATGATTATATGTAATGAATATCTACAGTATGTCTGAATCCATCTTCTGCTGGGTATGACACAAAAGATTGATGTTTGATGGATGTTAAAAATACACTTACCCTTGGGATAAACTAAATTGATAAACAGTAGGTACTTCTTGCAGCGTGAAAACAATATTGTGCAAAGAAAGCTAAGAATTAAAAATTTTCTTTTGCATTTCTATAACACAGTACTTTTCCCTTCCTGCTGTCATCCTATTTGTACAAGGGAGCCACAACATTTGGGTTTGGATATTTAAACATTTGTAATTAGATAGATTTAACACATAACATAGTATTCTTATGATTATTGAAAAGTTAGAAAATGTCCACATGACCTAAAAAAGAAAAACTATCTACTTAACCTCAAAGGGTTTTCCCATCTGGCTGTTTCTGCTCTTCCCCTGCCATGCAGACTGTAAGTGGTTTTACAGCATTGACTCACACTTCAGCTCTGCTAGCCCCTATGTATAGCTGTTATAGCAACATAAGTGATGGTGGTGGTTTTAGAAAGTTAATGACAATGTTCAAGCAAGGGTCTGACTATATATTTGAGCTAGCCACATGTATCTGTATTTATGGCACCCTTCTGTATCACCTTATTTATATGCAACTGTAGTACCAGCAACCACCCCCCTCCTGCACTGAGGGTATGAGAGTGGTTGTTTTATTGGTATATTTGCATTTGTGCAATCTCCCCATGCATTGTACTGTGGCTTTTCTGCATACTGTTGTGAATAGGTATTAAACTAATATACTGGTTTTTTTTATCATCTAATTGTTCCCCTAGCAGTGGGGTATGTGAGCTGCTTCTCAGCAATTAGCTGCACCTGTTAATTTTTCCCAGGTAGCAAATAGGCTAGAGCTGCCTGCTGCTGTGTTCAGTCTAATCCAGCCATTGAGCTGTAAATAGGGTCCAAAACATTGCAGTGATTTTTTTGTTTCTGCTCTTCCCCTGCTATGCAGACTGTAAGTGGTTTTACAGCATTGACTGACACTTCAGCTCTGCTAGCTCCTATTTCTAGCTGTTATAGTGACATAAGTGATGGTGGTGGCTTTAAAAAATTGTATGACACTGTTCAACCAAGGGTCTGACTATACATATGAGCTAGCAGAGCTATATTTGTCATGAGAGGAAGCTGCCAAAAAGATCAGAGTGATCTTTCTCCCCTCACATTTATCTGTGTCTTTACATACACAGATAAGTTTCACTCTGTAGCACTGACAGCTCTGCACAAGGCTTGTCATCTTTCTCTGTAACTAAGGGTAAAAGTTTCTGTCTATGAAAAAGATAAGATTAGAGAGTGAGCTCCATCCTGCTGATGAAACACAGCATAAAGCACTGTCACCAGCCCTGCCACCGCTATAGCAACGAGGTGGTCGGTCACCTAGGAAGCTTATGTTAACAAGCAAGAGAGAAAAACTGTTCTATCTTTGAAAAACTCAGAACAGCAATGAATTTGGTAAGAATATTTATTTACTGTTGCCTACATGTTTTTAACTAGTTCCTAACCGGGTTGTTTAACCCTCTTTTTTACCAGGCACATTTTCATTTTCTTTATTACACACTGGTTTAATCACTGTAAGGCTTTATCACATTTGGTTATTCTACTAAATGCTTTTTCTTGTGATGTGTAAGGTTTTATTTCTATGTAATTTTTCACTGAGAGTCTGTTTTTCAAAGTGGCGCTAAAATAAGTTTTGTAATTGTGTTGCTTTCCCTTCAAATACAGTCATTAAGGGTTTATAAGGTTTTAAAGCATCGGTGGAAGGGAAAGAGGTTTTTATAGATTGTGACATCATATGGTCAGAATAAAATCTCTGGGGTGCATTTTTGGATTTTTTTTGTTGCCGATTTCCACTCTTACTAGGACTGATATTTTAGCCCCAGTTACATGGGAAATACAGCTCCAGAACTCACTGCAGAGCTGATTTGAGTCTTATTAAACCTAACAGCTCCTGCAGCATCTGAGCCTCCACTGTGTATACACAGTGTCCATTGAGCCTTCCCTGCCTTCTCACTATAGAGCTGCACAATTAGTGTGCAGATGCAAAACTACTGGAAATTATAGCCAACTTGCCATCTTGTTAAAGCTAATGAATGAGATGAGAATACTTCATTCTGCCCTTTCTTTCACCAGAGTTCTCAGCTTATTAAATACAGAGACAGAATTCTTGCACCGTCACACTATGACAATTATGTTTGATTGTTGGTATGGTCTACCTACTGTGGAATGCTATATTTGCTAACAACTGTTTCAATGGATCCAGTTTTGTCTGATGAGTTCCACTTGACTTGAATATCATTAGAATATTATTCAAAACTGCTCATCCTGGGCTATTATTCTAAATAAGACACAGCCTTACTCATATCAACTTGCTTCTTAATTCAGTCATTGCTAATGAATGCAATATTTTCCCAGTCTTATATAATTACTTATTGTGGAGTCAAAGACAATCATGGTAGCTAAGGCTTAAGTGGTTTTCGGATCATTTGAGATCCTTTTGGGGATGATTCCCTGAATGAGTTATTTGTATCTCTGCTTTTGGATTAATGTTATAACTGTCCCCGTACACATTTTTCAGAATACTACATTTTCCTTTTTTATCTTTATTTTAATTGTGGCACAGAGTCCTTGTAGAATTTCTTTTGGGGACTACTTCAATGCCATATTATGGTTCAGTATCAGAGATTTATGTTTAATGTTTAATGTTTCAATGTTCTGAAAAATTATTTCAAGTAACAGAAAGTGTTTGGAGTTGCAGTAATTGCTGGAAAAGGTAGCGCAATTAGTTTTTTCTCAAAGGATACCGCCAATTACAAATCGATATACACTACTGTTCAAGTTTGGGGTCACCCAGACAATTTTGTGTTTTCCCTGAAAACTCAGACTTTTATTTATCTAATGAGTTGCAAAAATGAATAGAAATATAGTCCAGACATTGACAAGGTTAGAAATAATGATTTTCATTTGAAATAATATTTTTTTACTTCAAGCTTTGCGTTCGGCAAAGAATGCTCCATTTGCAGCAATTCCAGCATTGCAGACCTTTGGCATTCTAGTTGTTAATTTGCTGAGGTAATCTGGAGAAATTTCCCCTGCTTCCAGAAACCCCTCCCACAGTTGAATTGGCTTGATGGGTACTTTTTTGCGTACCATACGTTCAAGCTGCTCCAAAAACGCTCAAGGGGTTGAGATTGGTGACTAAGCTGGCCACTCCATTTCAGATAGAATACCAGTGCCTGCTTTTCACTAAATAGTTCTTGCATAATTTGGAGGTGTGCTTTGGGTCATTGTTCTGTTGCAGGATGAAATTGGCTCCAATCAAGCGCTGTCCACAGGGTATTGCATGGCATTGCAAAATGGAGTGATAGCCTTCCTTATTCAAAATCCCTTTTGTACAAATCTCCTACTTTACCAGCACCAAAGCAACCCCAGACTATCACATTCCCTCCATCATGCTTGACAGATGGCGACAGGCACTCTTCCAGCATCTTTTCAGTTGTTCTGCGTCTCACAAATGTTCTTCTGATTCGTCTGTCCATAACACTTTTTTTCCACTCTTCCTCTGTCCAATGTCTGTATTCTTCAGCCCATATTAATCTTTTGCTTTTATTTAGCCGGTCTCAGATATGGTTTTTCTTTGCCACTTGCCCCGAAGGCCAGCATCTCGGATCGCTCTTCACTGTAGACTTTGACACTGGCCCTTTGGGGTACTATTTAATGAAGCTGCCAGTTGAGGACCTGTGAAGCGTCGATTTCTCAATCTAGAGACTCTAATGTACTTGTCTTGTTGCTCAGTTGTGCAGTGGGGCCTCCCACTTCTCCTTCTACTCTGGTTAGAGCCTGTTTGTGTTCTCCTCTGAAGGGAGTAGTACACACCGTTGTAGGAAATCTTCAGTTTCTTGGCAATTTCTCATATGGAATAGCCGTCATCTCTCAGAATAAGAATAGACTGTCGAGTTTCACATGAAAGTTCACTTTTTCTGGCCATTTTGGGAGTTTAATCGAACAAATAAATGTAATGCCCCAGATTCTCAACTAGCTCAAAGGAAGGAAGCTGTGCTAACATACTTGCACAAGGGTTTCCAAGGGTGTTCAAAATATCATTTAATGTTAGCTTCATTGAAAAAAAAAAAAAAACTGTGCTTTTCTTTCAAAACTAAGGAACCCAAACCTTTGAACGGTAGTGTAAATCAACAATACAAGCAAAAATATGAAATTTTGTAATATATGTTATTAGAAAAAAATACTTCCTGAACTTATCAGCCCCACCCCACCTCTTCTCCATAGATGAGCAGTGAATCTGAACCATCTTCTCTGAATGAGAGATACCCTTAGCAATTTATAACTGAATGAACAGATGAGGATGCAGTAGGAAAAGAAGATTCTCATTTTTGTTGCACGGTTGATTTTTGAGAAGTTGTTTTACAACTGGAGGAAAGCTTAAACCAGGCACTTGGTAAACATATTTCCCTTAAAACAATAAGTCAAAACTTGTTAAAACCAATTTCTTCTTTAGTCTTATATTACATAATTTACACAGCCAGGCAACATTACAATGACCACATCCTACTTTTAACCACAGCAGCATGTAGCGTATGAAGGAAGTCACACATTTTGAGCTGGCTTGGTGGGTATGTAAATTATGCAATAGGCTGTCTGCACACATATCCCTCATTGCTGTCATGTGTAAAAGGAAAAATTTATCAGAGTTGCAAAAAGGGATGATTGTTAACTTTTGGGCAAAAGGGGGCAGCATTTCTGAATCTGCACAGTTTGTGAACTGTTCGTGTGCTGCTGTGGTGAAAGTGTATTATGAGTGGACAAATGGTACCATTGCGAATAATGGAAATTGCATTGCACCATGTACTATTCATGTGAGAGGTGAACATTGGCTATGAAGTACAAGAGAGTGGACAAACATGCTACAGTGGAGCAGTTCACAACTAAAATGAATCAGTGGGCTACCAGACTTGTGTCTACAAAAACAGTTCATTGAATTCTACTGTTTATGGGGCTCCAAAGTAAATGAATGAAACTAAGTGGCATTGGGAGAAAAGGCTTTAATTTTCATGGTTGTATTGGAATTGGACCTCTGCTGATAGTCAAAGGGTTGCCTTCTCTTATAAGTCACAGGTTCTGCTTGATTGAATGGATGAATGTTGACGTTATAATCCATGCAGTAGGCACTGTCCACTGATTTGGGTATGAATTCATCACATAGAGCAATACATATGATTGTCTTCCTTGGGATGGACAGCTAGAAATGCCCAACATTGATTGAAAAGGAAGGATAAAGACTTTCAAGTACTGATTGCCCAGACATGACCCAATTGAGCATCTGTGGGGCCACCTCAGTCATCTTCAGGGAGAGGAAGGTAACTCATCCAAACCCACTCCACTCCAACATTATACCAGATGGATATTCATATATACATAAGTCATTGTCAAGAGACAACAACCGCAATCTTTCACACACACACATACAATAAACATAATATATATATATTTATTACTATAAAAATATAAAATATATAATATATATTATAATATATATATATATAAATGTAAAATTTAATATTACAGTCTGGGATGGGCTAACTGTTGTTTCTTATATAGCTGTTATAATCCAGTGCCACATCCTACAGAAAATATTTTTCAGATTTTGTTGATAATAATTACACTTGTGAGACTTCTAACTGATAAGATCAATGCTATTTGTAATTGAAGACTGGAATGACTTTAAGGCTACTTAAATGAGAAAAGATAAGGCTTACACATATCATCATTTGCTCATTAAAGCATCACAATAGCATTGAAGTCCTATTGCTTGAAATGTTAACACTGTAGATATCATTTAGCTTTAATGTGTTCTATGCAAGGTTAACCGTTCATCTATCATTTCTACAATAAGAATGTCTGAAGCCTCTCTTTATATGTGATTGCTATTTAATTTTAGAGTACAGTTTGGATGTCCTAACTTTCGGGGCTGTTAAAATTTCCGATAAGCTGCAATTTTAATGAACACTCACGACAGTTTGCTGGCATTTGCTGTAACTATGCATTTTACAGCCCAGAACCATATCCATTAGCTCTGTCTCTACTGAAGTCAGTGTGAAAATTAGCTCCGTGACACATTCTAGGGTAAAGGAATATAGGAGAATATAATGAAGGAAGTAATGATGTGCAGTTAAATTCACAAAATGACGTGTAAAGTATGAAGTAGAGTTTATCAAGAGATCTCAGATGTTTAGGTAAAATGTGAGGAAATATCATTTATGTGATTGTATGTAATTAAATAATCAATGTTTGCTTGTGGCTGTGATTAGCAACTTAAAAACATGTAAACATTTATGCATTTAAAAATAGAGGAAAAGTTTTGGGTAATCAGCAAAACTAGAGGCTGATTGCTTGCTGAATTTCTATATTCACAATAACAGTTCCATTGTAGATGGTAAGCTCTCGTGAGCAGGGTCCTCTCTCCCTGTTTCAGTTTGATATTTAATGCTAGTATTGTGTTTGTCCTAGTTTCATATTGTATGTCTCATATGTATTTCAACTGATTTGGTTGGACAGTGCCCTGAAATTAAAGGGTTTTCATCACAAGTAGAATTGACATGTGAAGCTTGGAAATTGAATAACATTTTCACCATTCATCATTATTAAAATTTCTGTACCATTTTTGTTTTTAGCTTCTACCTTAGTGAGCCATACCACACCCCCACACTTCCTGAGGAAGCAACCGCGAAATGTGTATAGGGGCCTGTGGCTGATATATTTGTGTGAGCTTATCCCAATGCCGTAAGCTTTGTATATTCTTTATACCTGATATTTATTGATGAGGTTATTAGCACTTAGATAATGTTGTACTTGCACTTTAATATATGTATAGCTTGTGCTATCCCTCGGTTTTTGATGGATATAACACTTTTTGTCTGCCAATTTGTTCCCAGCCCCGTATCTGTTGTAGTCGTTATATTTTACTATAGACTGGGGGATTTATGTCTACCTATATACTTTGGGACCTATGCCTATCTATATACTGGGGAGCCCTAGTCCTACCTACAATGTCAAAGGGAACCTATGTCTACCTACATTCTGGGGGGGACCTACACCTACCAAACTACTGGGAGTCCTATATACTTGCCTATATAGTGGGTTATATATCTGCCTAGTTGGGAATCTATAGACTTGCCAACCTACTAGGAGGACCTATGTACCTACCAACCTACTAGGGGAGCTGTATACTTATCAACATACTGGGGGTACCTATATAACTACCTACCAGAAGATCTATGTATCCACCAGCCTACTGGGGGGGCACTATACTACCTTCCTAGTGTGGGACCTATAGAACTCACGCCTACCTAGTGAAGGGCCCTATTTACCTTCCTAGCTATTGAAAGTGCCTATATACCTACCTGCTTAGGGACCTATATATCTACCTACCTACCGGGGGGGCCGACCTATATATCTACCCGCCTACTTGAAGGGTATCTATGTAGACCTACATCCATACTGTTGGGGGGTCTATATACCTTCTTACCTGCTGGGACCCTATATAGGAATGATGGGTGACTCCTCATCCCTCACAGCAGGCACCTGGCTTTTCATAGGAAAGCAGGTTGCTGTGGAGGATGGAGCATAAATATGATATCCTATATAGGCCACCACTATGTAGGTAGGTCCATAACCCCCGCCCCCCTGTTAGCTATATAGGTGCTGGAAAGTGAGGATTCTAAAATGTTTGTGTGGTAAATTCTGCATAGAGGAGTTGTGCCTGAGAGAAGTCGTCATGATGGTCTGGGCCGGATGGAGGAAAGAAGGGAAAGTGAACTACTCCCATCAGAGGAATCGTCTCCTGTAAGTCACTAAATGTAACTGCAGTGTAATCACTTATATGTCTGCAGAGCACCTGTTTAGAGCTGGTAGTCACATGTGGTGGTCGCATTTAGTAAGGGTTGGGCAGTATTATTTGGTCCTTAAGTAGTAATATTATGGGGTCTTGGTATTGTAGGATTTTCTTTAGCAACAATCATATGTCTGGTATATTTGCTCCAAGTATAGGTGTAATATTTGGTACCTGTATGACTATTATTTAGGGGTATTACTGTGTCATACATAGGTTAGATGTTTTGAAAAAGTAAAATTTGTCAGCGCTGATTCTCATTCTACACTGCACTGCTGAGGTGATGTAAAGAATCTATGTGGACTACGTGGAAAATAAACTGACAGGAGCATACACTATTTTCTGTAAAAATACATGCCACAGTTCACGATGTGGTGTAAAAAGTGCTGTGTGAACCCTGCCCTACTGAGCAAAACCATAACACAGAGGGCCCGGGCCCCGGATGTTTTAGGACCCTAGCAACGCCCCTGACCTCTCTTGATATAATAGTGTATACCCTACTTACCCGGCTAAATGTTGTCTGGAAAAAACAAACTACCCCATAGACATTACTTAGCAGCTAGATACAAAATTAAAAAATACCTTTTAATTGAAGCCATATTAAAATCTATCCTTACCCTGCTAAGACCCTAAAACTACCTAAATGACCTAGTCCTAAATATCGAAAATGTAGGGTAATCGCCCCAAAAAGGGCGCCTCTACCAGGAACCTGTAAACTAACTATCAATCCCTATACATCCCTATTGACAAAATACACAGTAATAGGCACTAAATGTTTCTATGATACATTCAAATATAAATGGTACTCTGTCCCTCTGAAATGTACAAAAAAAGACTCCACTAGACAAAAACCATAGATACTGTTTATAAAAGATATATTCATACAACACTTTCTATATCAACCATATCATTTATAAAATCAAGTCGATGCATTTACCCCTATCTAATATGAGGGTTCATCAGGACAACATGGTGCATTAGCATAAATTCCACATATATTGATGAGCGGATAATAGATAATAATACCACCCAAAAAGATCAATCAAATACTTGCGTGACCAAGATATATGATACAAGTCCCATGTGCTCCAAAGACAGACTGGATAACCAAGCCACTAAATGCACACCCTTAAATAGTGATACCTTAGGAAGAACTTATTACCTATTTCCGGACACTGAAATCGCGCCCGCCATTCATCTCGCCGCGCGCTTACACACCATCAACTTCCGGTAATACCCGGTAATCCCCCTTAGTATGTGGGAAAAATCATGGGTTGAGGCGAAGAGTCCGGAAAAATTGGGG